>BMAO01038121.1:0-93839 GCA_019973975.1 Trichonephila clavata
CGTCTCTGTGCCAAATTTCACAAATTTGTCGATACATCTAATAGTTCATCAGTTTCCCTAGATTTTGTGTTTGTGATTAATTTTGGAAATTAGTATATTTAATGTAATATTTTCCTTGGGAAATATAGTCTCAACTCTTTATGATCATTTACAAACCTTAAAGAGAGCTTTACAAAAGCTGTTTTATTAAAATACACATATATAGATAGGCAAATATAGAACTCCATGAAATGTATCATAACATTTGAATTTATTCAAAGAAAAAAGTAGAATATATTTCTTACCTTTTTTAGTATGATTTCAAAGAAGTAACATAGAGACTAAGAGATTTTAGTTTTCCAATGTTACTTTTCATAGCAAACAAGTCACGTAATATGTAGTTAGATTTCTCTTCGTAGATTGCATGATTCTAAAGTTTCAAAGTCAGAAATTTCGTTTCAAGAACATGACTCTATTCCAAAACCCTTAGATACGAGATGAAATTTAAATAAGCATAAATTTAAATAATAGTGTTGAATCCAGAAGAAAACTTAAGTTACGATGAAATACCAGTTCAAATTTTGAATATGTGAATTTTAAGAAATTTTTCGGCATTGTTCAACCAGAATCTTAAGAACTTTGTCTACATATTTTGTAACT
Organism: Trichonephila clavata; assembly: GCA_019973975.1. Lineage (NCBI taxonomy): Eukaryota > Metazoa > Arthropoda > Arachnida > Araneae > Nephilidae > Trichonephila > Trichonephila clavata. Next base: position 640 of record BMAO01038121.1, read on the forward strand.
AAAGTTCAATTTGAATATTTACCAAAATTTTTACTATAAGAGAAATCTGAGTTCTCAGTTAACTGAAAAAGGTAAAAGAAATTTCGGCCGGTTTCATCCACAGCATTGAATATCATTTATCATGCAGAAAATCAACACAGTTTCTTAAGTTAAGAAAATCTTGTATTACACCTAAGTACTCTGTGCCTATTGCTCTATAATATATATACAATGAGTTTCCGTAGAGCACTGAGAGTACGATCTGCCTTATGAGACATTGCGTTACATATTACATGAAATATTGGAAAATTTGTGAGAACTTCATAAAGTAAGAGTAGGTGAGAGTAAAATAAAGCTTTAAGAAATTCAAAATGAAATTTAATGATTGTCTATTCCATATTTTCAGTTTAAAATGTTATGGAAAAATATTTATTTTTAAATAAAGATAACAACAAGGACTAAATTGCGGAAACTTAAAATGATGAAATATGTGCAACTAATATTAACAATACAAGTCTTTTTGATATTTAATGATTGATGTATTCGATTGTTACTGAACGCTAAATAATGAAGTACATTGTTCTTATTTAGTTGAAAGTTGAAGGAAAATTTTTCACTATTTACTTAACACTAGATTGCCCAAGGAAGTCATTTGGTGTTTTTTAATTTCAACCAGAAAATCAATTACGTATATAATGACGTAATTCTTTGAATTTTTTAGAATTTTTTTTTCCCAAGAGAATTAAATTTTTTTATTGTTCATACTTCCTAATAACTTGTTATATGACTGTAAATAATGTAAAAAGTATTAAAAAAATTAATTTTAAACAAATTTCTTTTGACAATAGTTATTCATTCACAATGCAGTCCTTTTTACTGCTTTTGGACAATATAGGTATATACTAAGTTTCAGTCTTTCTAGTGTTAAATCTTGATATTATAATTCTTAAGAAATTTGCTTTTTTAAACAGTCAAGTACATTATGCATGCTTAAATAAGTAAGTGTATATATTTATTTTCCCAATAATAAATTTTTATCAATTCTAAAATAATAAATGTAATTCACGGGGAATATTATCGTGCCGTTTGAGTACGTCACAATTTTTTTGGTCAAGTTATATGAAGTCACGTTACACGGGATTTTCACTGTATTTTATAATATAGTACCCTATTATCTATTGAAAGTAAAAAAAAATTCTAAAAGCAAATTTTTGTTTCTTTTTTGTTATTCCTAGTAATAATATTTTCAACTCATCCTTAAAATATGTTTCACAATTTAATCTTCAAGCACTTTCAACTTCTATGATTATTTTCTGGACAGAAATGTTCAATAAGATGTCTCAATTTTAATGTTAGCTTTCACTAATTGCTTATTCTATTAAGGTACACATCTAAGTTTGACAATTGAGGAGGAAGAAATGGAGCCTTTGTGAAATAATGAAAAATTCTTTTTCAAGAAGTCTTGATTTACATAAAAATATGTATTCATCCATTTTAATATATTTCTGAAAAAAATTTGTGTAATATTACTCACATATTATAATATATCATAATACACAAGTCAAATAATATAATATATTTAATATAAATCAAATAAAATTAACAATTTTAACAAAATACAATACAAGTACAAGTTTATTTCTTATTTTAATCATTTTGAAAAATATTCATATTTTCTCAAAACATTAAAATTAAGCATTGCCCGAACTCAAAGACAAAACAAAAACTAAAATGTTCTACATTTACTTTTTATAAAGAATTTAAAATCCTCTCTTAAGAAACACCTTTTAAGATTATAGTACCATGAGGATTCAGAACCAATACAGAGCCATTTTTCAAAATCGTGATCAGAATATTTTCTGTGCAAAACTGCACGTCAATTGGTATAGAAATTCGTTAAATGATTTATTGCGGTTCTATCAACAGTAAAGACCTTTACAATTTTTGAGACTCGTTCTTCACTTCTAGCTGAATGAATTAAATAAATGCTTTTATCCATCACACAGATAAAAAAAAAAACAGCAACTGACAGATTATCTTATTATTTGTTATTAAAATTGAAATGAATGGTTCTTCTCTAAACTGTTTCCTGCTTTCAGTTCAGCATATTGATTCTAGTAAGCGTAAAAGACCGAAATATGTTGTTCCTATGATATTTAAATTACTCTTTAAGTGAATAGGCAGCTCTTCTTTAATAAATTCCCTAACTATAGTAGAGTACTTCTTAAATCTACAAACAATGATTTCGTGGATCAATAACAATGGAATATTTTAGACTAATATGTATAGCATATAAAAAGTGTGTGTCCAATTTCAAGATTATCTCATGAAAATACCATTGAACAATATTATTTTTATTACCTTTTCTCTCTGGCAAAGGTAGATACATTTATTAAAAGAGAAACTACATTTACTTTCAACCCAATAAAGTTCCCTCAATTGTAGTACTACAATAAAGAATTCTTTTTTAAAACGCGTAATTAATGTTTATCACAAAAAAAAATATGTATTCTTTTCGTTGCTATAAGAATCAAATAATCAAGTATGTTGAAAAAAGGAAAAATGAAAGAAAAATAGAAAAGAAAATACATATAAAAGTATATGCAAAAAGAAAAGAAAAATACTATAAAAATAGTTTTCTGAATAACAATGAAATTATGCATTTGATGAAGGAATCTCCAACACAGGATTAGTTTCCAATAAATTTTAGCTCAGAAAGTGTTATATTATTCGATTTTCTTTTAAGATGTATTTACTTACTTTTTCAAAAATACTATTTTCAATTGTTCTATGCATAAAATGACTCAAATAGAAAACACAGTTGGAGTTCATTAAATATAAGTTATATTTATTTCTGTACGTTTTCTAAATTTATGCGTTTGTGAATGGAAAACATTGTTAAAACAAAAACTGAATATCTAATGACGAACTGCTTGTAACACCTTTGAATCATTTGCAATTTTTTGGTGTTACAAACAGGTCTTAGAATCAAAACCAATGAAAAAAGAGAAGTGAATTAAAATTTTAAAATTACAAAATCGTAAAAATTGTTACAATTCATAATCAGCGAGTCATTAGAAAAATACGTACATACACTGAATAATACTAATAATTTAATTATCGAAGCGAGATAGTAATAGTTCATAAATAATTTTCCTAAATGGCACCATAAAAAGTCTTAAAAACCTTGAAAACGAATAAAAAAGCTCGAAATTATATAATATATATGTATATGGATATTCACGTGTAATAATCCACATTGTTCTGAAAGACGGTCATTTCAGTACATGTTCTTAATAAACCCTCTATCCACGAATTATTTAATTGTTACACTGTCTTGTTGATTACAACTAGAAGTTAATGAAAATAAATTGGGACCAATAGCTGACAGAAAAGTTGAAACAAATTGATTTATTAGTTTAGCTAAATATCTAATGATCAATCCAGAAGAAAGAAAATTTAAACACAGGTTTATTGTATATTTATGAAATTATATAGAAGACATTCAATTTTACATTTCTTCGTCTTTCTCTCATCTTGAAAATTCCGTCTTTCCAGATTCTCTCTCACGTTTTTCTACGAAACACTTTCCTGTAGAATTCCTTATTTCAACCAAAGTGTAAAAGTTTTTTTCTACTAAAGGAATTTTGTAATGATTTTTCGGAAAAAGTGGAAATCAGAGGACGTGAGGTCTGGTGATTGTGGTGCACAGAGTACAACATCTGAGTTGAAGTCCAAGAACTCCTGATGAAACAAAAAACCAGATTCGCTATTTTTGGACTTTTTCTCTATTGCTGTCTTTAATCTGTCTAACTGGGAACAATATTTCTCTGAATTTATCGTCACGCTGTTTAGTAAAAGCTCATATTTCAAGATTCCTTTTCAATCCCACCGAGCATAAAAACCTTCTTCAGATGAATTTTGACTTTTGAGGTGGCTAAAGGTAGTTTTAATTCTCCTTTCCACAAGACTATTTCACTGATATTACTAAAAATTATCAATTCCTTCCATCACAACTTGCTGCAAAATTCGTGTATCCTCGTTATGTTTTTAGAGCAAGTCGCAAATTGAAATGTGATCCATTAAATTTTTCTCCGTTAAATCATCGGGAATCCATAAATCAAAATGGTTTATGTAATTAAAAATCACTAAGTGCTCATGGATGATGAGTTTTATATTTGTAAAACCTTTTTCACAATCAGTGTTTTAATTTTATCTACATCTGTGGTGGAAGGCCTACCTGGGCATTCTTGAAATTCAAAGTTGAAATCAGTAGCTTTTAAAATTATCTAACAAATTCCTCACAGTTTTTTCTTCTACACCACCTTTGCAAAGCATATCCCGTTTGCTACTTGTGTGGCATTTTTGCCTTTCCAGTAAAAGAAAAGTCTTAAGTGCCTAAAATACCTTTTATTGCTTCCACATTCAAGGGTTTTAAACTGACAATAATTAGTATCATAATCAAAAAATTTTCCTGAAAATGCTTGAAGTGCTTTGTGGAATGTGTATGCATTTCATTTGCATTCAATCATTTTGATATATTCAAATGTGCTATTATGTGAGCTACCAGAAATCGGCATGAAACTTCCGGAAAACTAAATATAAGCAAATAATGTAAATATTTATCATTAAAAATACCTTTAAAAATGTGAAACAGCTTTTTTTTTTGTCCTTACATTCCATTTCTTTACTCCTAAGGCAAATATTTCACACTTCTTGTTTTTTCTTGGATATACTTTTTACTTAAAGAATGAGGGCTCATCATTCTTGGATCTATAAATATTCTAATGATACATTGTCAGACAAAAAAGAATCGACACACACACACACCAGGAAAGAATTATAGGAATGAAACAATAATAGGCAAATGTTTATTTTTATAGTGGAAAAATGACTGATATTTAGATAAATTTTATGTTTTATTCATGAACAACTAAATATAACAAACAAATCAATAGAGCATTGACCCACCATTTACTCTTCTACAAGCTGTCATACAGCTTTGCATTGATTCGTATAAATGAATGTATGTGTTGTGGCAATATTTCTTCTCAAACTTTCACGAATTGTTAAGCAAGCTTAATATGATTTTGGGGGGGATCAGAACTCACCCACTCGTCAGACCAAAAAAGTGCTCTATTGCAAATAATGAAAAGAAATTACTTTTAGGAATGATTGTCGCAAGTTATATATATTGGTTTCATTATAGCTTCAAAATATAAATTAGCCGCAGTAAATGAGTAGTCATACCACGTACTCGCGGACGTTAGTTAGAGTCCTTGAGCAACAGAAGACTCACATTGTACAGGGACTGTCTGTTAAATCTTTCGGTGCTCAAAGTCCTACTATTGGTATAGTGTGGTAATTTGGGGAGGGAGAGCTAGTTCAGTTGTCGTTCTCTTCATTTGATCATGGCTCAAGTGTTGAGCAGTGTGATAGGGAACGTTTAAATCTGATTAAACGGAAAAAAAGGACTAATAGTATACAGGCTTGTCCCAAATTCATGGTACAAACTTTAATGATAGATACAAGATATTGTAATAATCATTCATTGTATAGGAATGTATGGGCGCAAGTGACGCGGTGAGGCGCAAACAAGGGAAATAAAAGAAAAGTACAATTAAGTTATCGGTTGGTTGCGTTGCCGCTAGGGGCAGTAAATTTCTAGCAGCAATTCAACAAAATGCATTTCATTAGGGGAAAGCCTAATTCTCAATTGCGCTGACGTCTACGTATGTCAAAAAAGCAAGTATGCATTACATGTATGGCAATGAAAATGGTAACAGCAGAGCTGCGCTATGAATGTATCACGCGCAGTTTCCTGATTGACGAATGCTAGATCACAGAATTTTACAGCGATGTGCTCACTTACCTGAATGCTATGTTTGGGATGCGATGGATTGGGCATGTTGAACCAGCCCCTTGGTCACATCTATCTCTTGATTTATCGAGCCTCGATTACTTTTTATATGGACATGTGAAGAGTCTTGTTCATGCGACTCCTCTTGGCTCAGATGAGGATCTCGTTGCTTGAATATCCGAAGCTGCTGCACGTGTGCATTAAATACCTGGCATCTTTGAACGTGTACACCAATCGTTCCTCCTACGCTATGAAGGATGTATCATTACTGGTGGACGAACTTTTGAACAGTTATTGAAAATATAACACTTGCGACGGCGTTTTCAATAAACACCTTGTCTTTCCTTTCGTCTCTTATTTTTTCTTATATTTGTGCCTCTACACGTCATTTGCACCCATACATTCCTTTGCAATAAGTTATTGTTACAATGTCCTGAACCTAACCTTAGGGTTTGTACCATGAATTCGGGACCCCCTGTATAATTTTTAAACACAACTTGATATCTAAAAGTAATAATTAATTCTGATAAACAATGTTCATTTTTAAATCATAAACATCAAAATTGAATTAAAATAAACACACTCAACAAACATAAATGTTAAAAGCGTTTAGTTCCCTTTTTACTTTTCTTTTTCCTTACATTTAAATTAGTATTAAAACTTAAAAAAACTATAAGAAAGTTCTTTTAAAAAACAAATCTTTAAGCACTCTTTCCTCGAAACTCTAAGTTTAAATATGAATTACTAAACTTAAAATAAACGTATAGGAAAATAAACAGTCTTAAAATATTGAAAATAAATCGTCTCGTATCCTGAGGCATAAGCACTTTAATGCTCTTTTCCTTTAAATGGTTTTAAGCTATTTTTGCTTTTTTATGTAATAGAAAGTTATTTGGTAAAGAAAATATTTAATTTAAAGCCCAGCATTTCAGTCAGTTTCAATTGATCTTTGGTGAATAGACAAAAACATACATAAAAGCAAACACCAGAATCATTTCCTATTACTTTTGATCGATTACACGCCAAATGCTTCTTGATGATCAAACAAAAAGATTTTATGCGAGATAAACGAATGTTTCACGAATGTGCTTACGAAACACGGAATAACAAACATTCCTTAGATCAGGAAACAAAAAGTAATTGCTATTAATGTAAACATTTCTGAAAGTGTGAAATTATTAAATGCGTATTTGCATTTAATACATTTAATATACTAATAAAATATACGTGAAGTAATATAAATCGAGGCACGTAAAAGTCGTATAATAATAAAGCAGTTATAAAATAGTACAGTGTTAAAAATGTGTTTATTTGGTACAAAATCTCGTATCCCCAGCGTGAAGAATACATTAACCCACTAACTATTAATTTTTTTTTTTTGATGATTTGAGTACACAAATTTTCAAATTACTTTGTTGCAGAATATCAAATATATAGCACAAAATAAAAATATACTTAGTAGCTAAAAGTTGATATTTTGAATTGCTTGCATAATTTTCTTAAGTTTTCGTATCAATTGCATATTCGCTTCGGCTGACTGACACACGGAGTGGCTGTGGTAAAGTTCGTTTCTTGTAGAGCACGGTTTTCTAAGGAAAAAAGTATAAATATAAATGAACGCCTATTAGTAGTTCAGTAATTCAATTTTGTGTAGTATAACCGGAAACACTTCCAAGCACTAACCAACTCTGAAATCACAACAGAATCGTGTTTCTTTCCTGATATCTTTTTCATTTGCATTTTTTTGGACCAACAAACTTTACACTGTCTTGTAGGCTCTCGTTGCGCAAGAGAAAAGGAATATAGAACATAAAATGTCGCTCTCTATGACAAGCAGATTTATCTAGTGTAGGTTGTCTGCCAAGATTCTTTTGCCCAGGAGCTGCATCATCATATTTAAGTAAAAGCTCTTCTACAACTTGGATTCGAAGTTCTGAAAAGCAATACATTTTTCAACTACATTTTAATAGAGCAAAAAGGAATTCTAGAGTACCTTGTCTAGTAAATGAAAAAATATTTTTATAATATTTTTTCTAGCGTTTTCGGATTGTAGGATGAAAGGATATTTCCTGATGACAGTGATCTACACCACCCATAGTTAGGTTATAGCCAAAAACAATCTTTTACTTGAGTATATCTTTTTTTTAAAAATTTTTTTTATTTTTGATGTGCAATTTTTTTTAGCTGTATGAGATGTTTTATTTTTTTTTTATTTTTGAGGATTCGGGTTTGACAAAAGATGAAACCAAAATAAATTTCTCCTGAAATGTATTAGGGTATAAAAATAAGATGCACTTAAAAAAAAGTACCCCGTATAATACTCGGGTATGACATTTTAGAGCATTTGTATCTTGCCCGAAAGAATCTCGGGCATGACGGTTAAAAGGTTAAGATTCTTACGAAGTTAGCAAGTATAAACATGTAAGAAAAAGATTTGTGAAATTTTTATTCGTATATGTGTTTCTTCTAACCTCTAAAGATTTGAATTGTTTCTAAACACTATATATTTTTATAATGCGATAAATCAAAAATATTAAAAACATTATGAGAAAATAATGAGCATTTATTTTGTACTAAGTTGTGAAATTGAATATAAAAATCCCTGTCAGAATTAATATATAACCACATTTTTGTCCAGGAAATTAATTATCTGTAAAAACTTTGGAAGTTTTTTTTTAACTGGTTAATTTAATCACACTGCAATAATTCATAGTTTCAAATACTTTTGAAATAGAGTTTGTTATTCATGCCAGAGTTACAATATTTAAAGTTCTCTTTTTGATTTCTATTGTTTGAAAGTATGTAATCCAAAGAAATAAATGTGTGAAATTCCCAGAAATGTATATTTATAGAGTGAGAAAAAAATAGCATATTTAACGAAACATGTTTCTTGCAAGCTTTTTCTCTCATCTTCCAGCTTCATATTTATAAAGGCATTAAATTGATTTAATTTAAGAATATTTTAACTATATAAGAAATAAACAATCAAAAATGAAGCATACGGAAATTGTAGAAATATGCGCTAAAAATCGTAATTCCAAAAGCAAATTGAAACTTTTCCCTAAAACACGTTTTACCTTTCACTTGAAAACATGATTTTGTTTTTCACCATTATATTTATCCTATATAGTCAAAAGGAAATTTTAAATAAATTTCCTTATGCAAAAGATATAGTTTAAAATTTTGTAAGAAATATTATGTTTCTCAAGTAAATAATAAATCTGGAGAGAGCACTCAAAAAATAACTTCTAACTGAGCCTATTTTTTTCAGTAAGATATTATTCAGCCAAGGTAATTTGTGAGAGGAATTTCAGTTATATATATTATATAAATATTTATGATATAAGTAAATCCTTATGATTCTACATACTACTTTTTACCTTTATAAAATACTCGGCATCTATATACAATTTTTTCTGATAACGATTACACCAAATTAAAGCATTATTTTCATGGATTTTATCAGTTGCGTAGATAAATTCAATTAGTGTTAATGTAAACATAAGAATTATATGACTAAAACAAATAAGTTCAGTAGTTGAAATATAAAACAAGTTATTTTGCCTTGGTAAAAAATAACAATCATCTTACATAAACTAAATATTCACTTTTTTTTTTTTTTCAAAATCTCACATGATTTAAAATTAAAATAAATTTGTATTAAATGCTGATAACTCAAAAACTTAAATTACAAAACTTGCTGTTTTCAATTCTTATATGTAATAGATATTTGTTTATTTATTTTTTAATAAAAATTAATCTTAGTTCACAAAAAATCTCCCTATTTACAATAACTATAATAAACAGATGATAAAAACGTGAAGAGTTTTATTTCCTTATAAGTATATTCCTTATATTTATTTCCTTATAAGTAGTTTTATTCCTTATATTTATTTCCTTATAAGTAGTTTTCTTCCGTATATTTATTTCCCTGTAAGTAGTTTTATTCCTTATATTTATTTCCTTATAAGTAGTTTTATTCCTTATAAAAATATATTTAATATTTTTGTGCATAGAGATAATAAGAAAAATTCGAATTTATAAGGCTCCAACTTGCGCAGAGAGAAATAAAAATATTCTACACGAGAAATAAGCACATTTTTCATTCGAAATATTAAGCAAACAATTTTCAGTGCTGCAAGCTAAAAATAACTTGGCTCATCCAAAGGAACATTCAGTTAGTGAAAAATATTCTTTTAAAATGTTTCTTTCTGCTAGCTCAGTTTGTACTAAAAATAAAACTTCTTTAGAGCTTCAAAAAATTTTCAAGAATTTATTACTCTGATAAACGATGCTACTCTGCATCGGAATCTGCAATTCGGGTGTAAATATTTATCATTTCTGTTATACGTGGGTGTATCTGATTTTCCTATTATCTTTAACTCTATTACGTTTAAACAAAAAGGAGATGGCGTACGATGCGTTACTTTTAACTTCATTCATGAAATTCGTAAGCTCATATTTTCAAATATCTGGCAATGTAATTTCTAACAACGAGGGGATTTTCTATAATATATAAATATATTCCCTTTCACTGTATCAGCTGATCAATAGAAAGAAATTATTCCAAAAAATATCATTCAGAAATTGCATTCCTTTTTAAGATCTCATTTTTGCTTAACCCCTTTATTCGGTTTGCCCGTACACTGTACTGTCGACCGAATAGACCGACCGACTACTGTCGAAATTTGACTAGAATAAATTTGCCCGTACTCTGCACGGGCACTTATATTTTTTTCTTTCTATCTTTGATTTGCACGTATCTTCATATTCTTAAATGGACATTGTATTAGAGTCAATGTTTTTAAGAGATGCAGTTTGTCCATAGTATTGCAATGCTATTCATCCGAAATTTTCTTTGTGGTGAAGGAGGCAAAATTTCTTTGGAGGCCGGGATTTCGATTCTTGAAAAATTTTGACAAGAAATAAGGATCGGCAAGACAATGTGTACTTTGTTGTATGAGAAGAAATGAAAAGGAAAAGATAATAAAAAATGGTATATATGAGAAGTGTAAGCAATTGCAATGTAAGACTTTGTATTGCACTATACTTCGAATTGTGTGTACACATATATATGCACACACACACATAAAACCCTTAACCTTTTGAAAAAGATGTACGAAAACGAACATTCTTTGTAAATATAAGAGAAATTCTTTTAAGATATATGAAACACTCTTAATAGCGTACAGTTTGGACTTGTAAAAGGTAAACAATTAGGGTTTTTTGTGCTAAAATAAAAAATAGTGTGAAAACTTTAAAATAGAAAATTTAAAAAAAATTCTTCCATTTCTCAATCTAAAATTTCGTATTATGCTTAGTGTAAGCAATAAAAAATGTGCCTTTTTTAAAACACTTTTGGCCAAAAACTGACTGGTTGGGGTTAATAAAATTCCATTAAGAAAGTAATAATTTTTTTAAGATCTGACACGAAAGTTACTTCGTGAAAGTGGCGAAAGTGTTGATTTATCTAAATGCTAAAATAACTAAGGAGTTGTAGCGTAACCTCTTCAATAACTGATAGCTAAAATTTTGATTTATTGTAAATTTAAAGTTCTAATTTAAAACTATTTCAGAATTTGACACGGTTCATTTTTACTTAAAATGTTGAGAAAATGTGTTAAACACAGAGCATGTACTTTCGATCTCGCATCGATTCCCAAAATCAATACCACAGTGCACTTTTCCAATCCTTAACTTTTCCAGAAACCCAGATGGACTCCGTGAGTTAAATATAAAGTACTTGGTTTGTATATTTTTTCTATTTAAATAAATTATCAAAATTCAGAAAAACAAACTTATGAATAAATTTCTATAGTAATTCGTAAACTCTCTGGTTTTTGACTATTTAGAAGGAAAAACACTATAAATATTTGTTAGAAGGCATATTTATGCTTAGTTGTTGTTGTGTTGTTTCCTAACTATATTATATAACTAAATTTATGTTATAGAAGAATAGATTCAAATTAATGTCTAGTATTAAAAGGATTAAAATTTCTTTATATGGCATCTTGTTACTATATCAAGTTTTCCACTGTAATTAAAGTCGTAGGAACTTTAAACAAATAAATAAATGTAAGAAACGCAATCATAGAGCTACGCGTGGCTTATATTTGATTTTATAATGGACTGAGACTATATAAAGTGCGATTATAGTAAATAAGATTTAAAAAATTGAATAAAGTAGGGCAAATTCAATCATATTTCGACACATTTAATCAAATTTAGTTTTAAGAAATTATAGTTTAAAAAAACTTAATAACACCCTTTTATATTTAATCGAACTAAAATGCAACTTAATCTTTTAGTCACCAAATCTAGAAATGGGATCTGAAATTAGTCGTCAGATGCAGGATGGGATCTGAAATTGAGGAATCGTTAATCCTGATGATCCTCATCAGGAGAATGGACAAAATTATTAAATTATTGTTTTGTCATCGGTCCTGGACAAGTGAGCAAAATTTCGAAATAATCTGACCTTTTAAAGGGGTAAAAATTCCATTACATATAAGTGAAGCTTATAAAAGGTTGTTAAAAAGACCTAATTAAGATTAAATAAGTAAAATATCACTTTTTCCGCCTTTTCTGACATATCTGATAGAATGAAGAACTAACTTCTTTCATGTGATTGTTACATCGTGAGATAAGAATTAAACATTATTTGCATACTTCTTTCCAATTCTGAAACCAAAAAAATAAAAAAGGGATGGGGGGGGGGATATAATGAATATCATATAATTAATATTAAAAAAATTTTCTTAAATAATATGCAAAATTATTTTTGATTATCTGATTGTACCTTAACCAATTCCAGTGCTCATTAAGTTTCACCATATTGATAAAATAGAGATTATATTGATTATAAAGGAAAGATCATGACAAAATATTTTAAATAAAAATCATCATCAAATAAAAGTACTTATAAAGATAATACACAATTATAAAAAAGATGTAAATATTAAGTGTATTTCATAAATGATAAAAGCTCTTAAAAACAATTAGAATTCAGATCTGTTTTTATTACAAATTAATTTTAATACCATCATTTGATGAAAACCAAAACCATTGACTTGTTAAATTGTAGGTATTTTGCGACGTATATCAGTAAATGTAACAAAAATCTCATAACAAAATAAAATATTTATTCCTTTATTATTACAGATAGAAAACTATCGAATAATGAACCAGGTATTTATCTTAAAGATATTTTCGATGAGCATGGTATGCTTGAATTATTCATTTTCTAAAGAGATATACTTGAAGTTAATGATGCATACGATGCGCTGTGTTGGTTAATTGCTTAATTTTATGCTCTATTAAATTGCTAAGGAATAGTAAAAGTATTTAACTTGATTTGTGTGTATGTGAATGAGTGAGTCTATAGTTTTAATGGAGCAAACGCTAATTCCGGCTATGCTAGGCTCAAACTTGACTTGAAGTTCATATAATACGGTTTTTCTTAAACATATTGTAATATACACCGGTTTCAAAAAGTTAGAGAATAATTAGAAAAAAGATTGAGAATGTGCCAAAATTAAATAAATATCCATGCTTATTACGCAGCAAGTGACGCGCTCATCGGTAGTTGAAGTGTCTGCAGTTTCTCCAAGTAGAAACTTCATAGTGAAATTTCTAAATAATAATAATTTAATTTAGGTATGAGTTATAGACATTATTTACTATCTGAAGAGTTACAATGGTGCGCCTTTGAACAAATAGTAGGGAACTAGAATGAATTATATGTAGAAAAGTAGTTGGGGAAAAAAAGTTCTATAATTCATAAACTGCGGACCACAATTCTAAGAATAAAATCAGCTTCTAAAATGTATAGCACAGGAAGACATATAAATGTGCCACTAATGATGGATTTATGAAGGATGGATGGGGATGGATGTTTGGAGTAGTAAGACGTCCAACATTATGATAATCCCTCACATGCCATCACCGAAATAAGAAAGGTTTAATGATATATATACTCATGTTATATCAAGTGCATGGAAGTTTACACTTTTTAAAAATTCTAGATTTTAAACATAAACTAATTAAAAAATGCATTCAATCGGAAAGTTGGTAGCTTATATTATCCCAGTTATATCTGTGAAGTTAGCAGTTTTCAGGTGTATAATATGTGTGTAGATAGGCATTCCGTTGGTAATATATCGCCCCAAAGGCGATGATATGTACGTCGTCCTATAAGTCATCATTAATTCTCAATTATATAGAAACTACATTGTTGTTAAAATTCGTTCAAGAATGAAATTTTTAACATTTAAGACACCATATTTCAATTTTCTTTTGTCAATACACAGGTGCAATGGGTGACTATTTCATCCTTCAAGGCAATAATTCATGAGCCAACAGTTCGGTTGGTGGAGAATTAATTAACTTTCTGAAGAGAGTGTTATGTGTATACAGGCTGTTCAACATGTTTTCTGGACTTGAACTTGGTTCAACATGTTTGGGATACTTTAGAAAGATATATTTCTGCACTTAATCCCCTTACTGCAACTTTTCATAACCTTTGAACTGCCCCAACAAAGCAATGGGCTTTAATACCACAACATAGCTAAAAACACTCAGTTTCAGTATGGGAAATCACTGTAGAGTCTGTAAAGCTATTAAAGGTTATTTTTCTCCATATTGAAGGCAGCCACAGATTGAACTATGTTTCAAAGAATGCTCTTATTTTATGTTCTTTGAACACCATCCCCTAAGAAATAAGGACTTTTAGAATATGTATATTACAAAAGAACATTGATCTTATTGTATATTTCTTTCGAAAAAATAAAATACTTTAATGTAAAAATCAAACCCATTCCTGGCGGGTATGCAGCAAATGCTCACAAACAGAATGCAAAATTTAAGGGTACCAAATTCAGCCATTGCCCTGTAAAATAGAGGTTACCATTCAATGACAAGTAAACCAATCAATGTATTTTTATTAAATATATATAACATAATAGACTAAAACATGTTCTTATTACTTTTTACAATAAAAATTGTCTTATAAATAATATATAGGGACGAATTCTTAAAACTATAGGGATACACAAGAAACCTCATATTTGTGCTTGATCCCCTTCTCCTCTCCCAGCAGCGGGTCTGGTAACAGTTTTACATATTAAAAAAAGTTTAAACTAAACGGTATTTTTTTTTTTATTTGCACGGATACTAAATATTTCATGCTCTGAACATTGATGGATTTTGGCAGAGAAAAATTTCGAGTTTGGAATTACAGAGAAGTATAAAATTAAGATCTAATCAGGAAAATATAGATAGAGAATTCGTGATTTCTAATAATTAAAGAATAAAAAAAAGGTATCATAATGAACGATCTAAAAAAACAGAAAAGAGATAGCTTTCCTTTGAATTAAAGAAAGGTTCTTTTTACACCATAATAAGTTTGAACTGTATACTTCATCATTAGTGTAATTTAATTTATGATTTGTTTGTATTAAAACTGTCATATATTTTCAAAACAGCAATTGAAATGTGAATTTTTTCTCTTCAACATCAATGTATTTCACACACTTAACTCTCCATGTAACTTTTTAAAAATAAATGAATAATCGCGAAACGAAATTTCTTTCTTTTAATTAATTGTCTTTATTAAAAAATGTCATGGCATACCTTTAGTATTATTTGCGAACTGTTTTTGTCTGGCGAAATGTAGCAACTGTTCCGGACATTGACACATAAAGTCTGGGGAAATCTCTCGCTTTTATATCAGTCTTTAATTGCCAAAGTATTGTCGTTGCAAGAATCTGTGAATGAACTGATCTTTCAATCATATACCGTATATGTTCGGTGAGATTCAGTTCTTCAATCTAGATGTCTAATACATTCGATGAAATTGTTCAAAATGTTCATCAAACCAATGGCGAATTATTTTGACTCGATGACATGTTGCATTACTCTCAAAGAAAATTCAATTGTAACACTTGAGTTCATAAAATCCATGAATGCCTATAAATTTTCTCCACATACCCATTTCTTTTTAATGATTCGTTCAGTTTGACCAGACGGCCCACACAGACCATGCCACATAAAACAAACCACATCATTATGGGGCCATAACCGGATTTGTTACAATGCCTTGTTGACAAAAAGAATTCCTAGCCTCGTGGGGTCAACGTCACTCTTGGATCTTACCAGCAATTTTTATCGATTGTAATCATGACTCATCTGATCAGAAAACGTTTATCTAGTCATGCAGAACTTAACCAATATGTTCATTAGCACAGCAGAGACACTATAGCCAACTGTGTGTCCAAGTACAAGTATTCGAATGGGTCACCTCTGCCTTATTCCATCAACACAAAACTCCTATACATTGACCCAACAGACATCTGTGCCACACTCCCCACAGTAATTGTTGATATTATTTGTTCCTTTGTTAACTGTCTTATAACACTGGCGACTCTACAAAGACGTTGCTGGTCTCCATCATTAAGTAGACGCGGTCGATAGCTGGTTGTACATTTTGGATGGTAATGCCTGAAATTGCACACCAATATTCTAAGCCCACTCTTGACACTGGAAGTAGAGAAATCTTGAATTTCCAAAAAATTTCAGAAAGGAAATATCCTACTCATGTGGAATGTTATTCCCATGCAAATAAAATTCCACATTCAAAGTCTATTAACTCCTGTAGTGAGTCCATAATCACGTCAGAAAATTTTTAGCACGAATCACCTGAGTATAAATAAAAGTCTTGATTGAGTGCACAGTCAATTTATATATTTCTCACATGATGCTATTGTCATCTGAATAATTGCCTATTTCTATCGCATTACTTTCGATACTTCAATTTATATATGAATATCCATGCAAGAATTTAATTTATCATAAAGCCTAGTAAAGTTTTATTTAGAGGAGATTAAAATTTCACAAATACTTTTTAAAAAATGGGAAAATAATTCGTTTCCATATTTTCTCTCTCTCTCTCTCAACACACACATACACATTCACTTATAATTTTTTTCAATTTATATATCTTTTGTAAAATAAAGATTAGTACCTGGGTATTGTTTTCAAAATTAATCATTTTAATTTATCTCTAAATAATGCCAGTATTTAATAAATTCATTCAAAGTAGATAAAAAGGGACATAAATTAAAGAGTAGGGTGCTGTAGAAGCTTTATTTGGTCGTAAATCTAATAAAATTACGATGACTTCTTTGCCTTTTGAACATACTTCTTTATAGTGAAACAACAGGAAAAAATATATTTCTCGTAACATTTTTCTAATATAAAATCATCACTGTGGTATTTTTATCTCTGCATCAATGTTTACCTCAAAGGCATTCATGCGATGCATTAGTATCAAAAAATTTCTATCCAACGGATCTACAAATGTCTAGAGACTAAAAGTCTCAAAAAGGATAATCTCACTCGTTTCTTTTTCTGTTTTTCTAGTTGGTATAATTCCCTAAAAGAAAGTTGGTTTCTAAGCAAAAAATAAGTGCTGTTTGCTAAAATAGTTCGAATTTACCAAAATAGTGTCAAATAATACATAATTCTATTCTATTCAGAATAATAATATTTAACTAATGTTTCCTGCTGATGATGATACTGATACTTCTAATGGAGAATTAGTTTTCCAAAAGTAACTAAGAAAACTTTAAGGATACCACATACACTCACTTCCAAAAGTTAAGCACGGAGATGAAAATGCTAAATTCCGGAAGCCAATCAGAATTGAAGAGGATGCAATTCGCTACAGAGGTAGATGGTAGTATGTAAATATGTTAGGTAACAGCCAATCGTGCTTTCATGTCAAGAAATATGCAAAAAGGGCAGTCTTATAAGAAGCCAGCTTTATGAAGGGTTACAGATGTTGATTGTAAGTGCTGATAGAAGGTGTTTAAGATTTTCGTACAATTTGTTTTCAAGACATGCGTGTTTCTATGACTTCCAGAAAACGAATGGAAGATTCTGAGCCCTGGCGTGCTGTGGGGCGCATTGAAGAAGGACAGTCGATCACAGATGTTTCTCTTTTCTTCGGCGTTCATAATTCTGTAATTTCACGTTTATGGAAACAATTCTAAACCACACAGACAGTTGTTCGAAGGCCCGTAAGCGGTCACCCAAGAGTTACAACCCCCGCGGAAGATCGATATATTGCTATTGTAGCCAAGCGGAATAGCAGAGCGACCTCCACACGTGTGACATCTATGGTTACATCGTTCATTGGCAAGGCTATATCTTCTGCTACTGTACGCCGAAGATTACATATGAATGGACTGTATGCCCGGGTACCTCGAGTTTGTGTTCCTCTATCCGTCCAATCAAGAGGGGCACAATTAAAGTGGTGCCGGGAATATGGCAATTGGACTGTGTCTGACTGGGGCAATGTCACGTTTACTGATGAGTCAAGATTTTCTCTGGAGCCAGATGACAAGCATAAAAGGATATTACGTAAACAAGGAACACCGCAATCCAGCCCCAAAACAATCACCGAACAATCACCGCATTCCGAGGCGGAAGCATTTATGGTGTGGGCAGGGATTTTCATTAGGATACCGCCACCCGACCTGCGCTTATCTGTTAATAACGGGGTTTCTGTTGACAGTTGTTTGTTATAGAGATGAAGTTTCTTAGAAGCATTGTTATGATTGTAGCCTCAGTCTTAAATATGTCTATAATTAAAATATGTCTATGCAATAAGTTCCATTACATTATAAGGAAAACCATCCATTCGGTTTCCCATCATTTAATACTTTAAATAATGTAACGGTATTTCACGGAATACTTATTGATTCTTCACGTGATAAATACAAACCAAATGTACATCAGTAAACTATATATGTTTTGCTTTTTTAACTATTCACATTATAAATCTTACGTACAAATTATGAAAATTGCTTATTAAATTTTGCTTCAGCTTCACGATATACATATATTACGCAGACGGAAAAGAATCTCACACCAAGAAAGACTTGTGTTAGATTAAACAAAATCTGTAGGCGTGCTTATACATTTGAAAATGACATCGTCTCAAATTTCGCGCTTAAGTGTGTCTAGTATTCCACTCATAACATGCAAATCACAGCGCTGCTTTAACTGCGTGCTGTAAAATTCGTGAGCGTTATTTGTCTGTAAAATTTGACATTTTAGATATGTTAGCTTGGAATGTTTAAGAAGACGAAAAGCCATTATCAACAAACGCCGAGTTTGAAATGTCGTGTATAGGGCTACCAGAAGTGATTTTCTTTCCGTATTGCAGTCAGACTTGGCAGGAATGTGTCACTGTGCAAGCGAATGCAATACACTATATCGGAATACGAAAACGGTATTTTGAGCCATTTGTACAATTTTGTAAAACGGTATTCAGTGAATTAAATACCGTTTTTTTAGTATTTACTAGAAAATTTTTAAATGTCTCAACTTATAAAATTCCTGAAATAGTTTATATTTTTTTTTTGTTGTTTGTGTCGGTATCAAATTAATTGGACTAGTGATAAAATAGAGTAATTCTTTTGTTAAATATAAATTTAACGATATGTGTTGTTTAAAAGAGCAAACATCTTACATTTGTCAGTTGATATACAGATGATCGTAAGTTTTTGGTATTGTGAAAAAATTGTTTGTGAAGAAAGATGTTAAAAGAGAAAAAAGAGAGATTCAGGTTGATAATATTATTATATCCTTGATCTCTATAGTTAGTACACATACTTAATTTAATAACTCTTTAGTTTATCAAAACTTTATCTGCATTAACTAACATAGATTTCTTTAATTTTTCCTATAGGCATTTTTTCTTAAAATGTCTATGATTGCCTATCTTAAATATGTCTATAATTAAAATTATTTTATGCAATAAGTTACCATTACATTATAAGGAAAACCATCCATTCGGTTTTCCCATCATTTAATATTTTAAAATAATGTAACGGTATTTCACCGGAATACTTATTGATTTTTGCACGTGATAAATACAAACCAAATGTACATCAGTAAACTATATATGTTTTGTTTTTTTAACTATTCACATTATAAATCTTACGTACAAATTATGAAAAATTGCTTATTAAATTTTGCTTCAGCTTCACGATATATATATATACGCAGACGGAAAAAGAATCTCAACACCAAGAAAGACTTGTGTTAGATAAACAAAATCTGGTAGGCGTGCTTATACATTTGAAAAATGACATCGTCTCAAATTTCGCGCTTAAGTGTGGCTCTAGTATTGCCACTCATAACATGCAAATCACAGCGCTGCTTTAACTGCGTGCTGTAAAGTTCGTGAGCGTTATTTGTCTGTAAAATTTGACATATTTAGATCATGTTAGCTTGGAATGCCTTTAAGAAGACGAAAAGCCATTATCAACAGATCGCCGAGTTCGAACGAGGTCGTGTATAGGGCTACCAGAAGGTGGGATTTTCTTTCCGCGGTATTGCAGTCAGACTTGGCAGGAATGTGTCCACTGTGCATAGCGAATGCAATACCACTATATCGGAATACCGAAAACCGGTATTTTGAGCCATTTGTACAATTTTGTAAAACCGGTATTCAGTAGCTTAAATACCGTTTTTTTAGTATTTACTAGAAACTTTTTAAATTGTCTCAACTTATATATTCAGGGATCGCCAACAAAGCAAAATAGTATACTTTTTTGTTTTATGTCTCCCTAACGGGCGAAATTAATTGGACTGTGAATATAAAGTAGCATCGTACAATCAAGAGAAGTGATAAAATATGTGAATCATCCAAGGAGGCTAGTCAAAACTATCCTATTACAGCTCAGAGTGATACTGCACACGCGCAGGATTCGTAGAGTGATTTTGGTATCTGTGAAAACAAGGTTGTAGTTGTGAAGAAAGTGCTTAACAATTCGATATTTTTTAAATAGGTGAGTTGTTGTTCACATTGTGTAACGGATCTATCCTCGATTCTTCCATTAATCCTCTTGGGTAAAATTAATCTTTTTAACTGCAATTTCAGTTGAAAACCTTTCTCGGTGAAGAAGACGAGATTTATACAAATTAAAACTTCTTTTTGCGCTTTTTCATTAAATTAAAACTTGTAATTTGCGTTTGTATTAGAGTAGACGATGATGGTACAAAGTGGAGATTAAAGCTTGAATAAGTTTACAACCAAAGGTCGTATAGTTAAGCAAGTTGTCTAAAGATAATCCAAGTAAGGGAGTCAAGAGCGCTCCAATTATAAGATAAGTGTGTTTATTTATATAATAATGAAATTAATCTTAAGTGATTTCTCTCCCGAGTATAATGTTTTAGTGAATTCTCTCCCTTAAATTGTAAGTGGATTAAGTGAGTGGGATTATAAAATTGTGTTTAAGTTACTATGGCTGATCTTTGCTCAAACTTCAAAACACCAACGTCCTAATGGACATTACAATTGTATTTGCATATCATACTTTAGAGTTCAATATATTTTTCAGATTCCTTATATACATATACTCATAAATAATAACCCATAATAATAAATAGAGATAACTTTAAAGAACATAAAAAAAGCAGTTGTTAATGCTTCGGTTTGATTTCATGATTTATATAATGAAAAGAATATGGTTGCACAATGTAAAAAATTTACAAAAGTTATTAAAGTGAATGTGGAGAAAGTACAAGCGGCCTCCACACACATTTAAAAACGAAACATGTTACAAATTTGTTAAAGAAGAAAGAATCTAATTACTAAGAGATACAAATTTAATCCCAGTTTCTAAGCCCAAGCCATCAGGGATTTTAGATTATTTTTAAAAAAGATAATTTGGATGAAATTATAAGTAAAATGACAGCATTAGATGGTTTGTCATTTCAAGTGTTTTGCATTTCTACTAAATTAAAAAAATCTCTACCCGCCAGAAGCTTTAAAAATCTACCAACATCGATTAATACTATAGGAAGAACTATTATAAATTACAGTAACGGTATTCGTAATTTCTTTGAAACATGAGCTAATACCATTAAAAGTAAAGGGCGAACGACTGATGGAGCAACAGTTATGAAAAAATTTGGAGAGTTCATTGGTGCAAATCAGTGATTGAGCTCTACTCCTGGAATTCAATAAGGGGAGTAATAAATGTATTATACCAAAAAAATAAGGAACAGAAAAATCCAAATACTGTGGATATAGAAACTTCTGATTCCGACTTTGAAGAGAGTGAGAGTGATACTGGCAATGAAGGTGATGACAGTGTAATTGCTGAAGAAGATATTGTTAATGAGGATGAAATATTAACTCATCAAAAATTGCTTCCTGTAATTAATAATGTTCGAAAAATTGTTAAAATATTTAAGCGTTTCACTAGAAAAAATGCATTATTACAAAATTATATGCTAACTAAAAAAAAAAACATATGCTAATATTAGGCTCTAAAACACGTTGGAACAGCTTACTCCTAATGATGCAACGATTTTTAAAACTGAAAAATCCAATCCAAAAAGCAAGGATCGTCTTTAAAAAGCAAATCAATTTTTCCGATAATTGAATTTGACACATAATATCCAGAACTGTATCAGATCTACTTCCAATAAAACTGGCTGTTGAGGCATTATGTTGGAGAGATTCAAATTTACTAACAGCTAATGCAACAATAAATTTTATGTTGAAGTCACTCGAAGAACAGCACACATCACTATCTAAAGAATTATATACTACTTTGAAAAATCGCACAGAAAAAAGGCATACCGAAACAGAAAATTTCTTACATAATTATAATAATTTGTTAACTGGTTGGTAATGTTAATTATAACTGGTTAAAAAATCCTGTTTTTTATGTTTAAGGGTTGTCCTAAATCAGCAATGTTTATAATACTGCAGCACACACACATTTTCATTTTTAAATTCCAATATCTGTATATATTTGGTATTCAAAATTATTTCTGTCTCTCTAGTAAGGAATAAAAACTATATATATATATATATAATATAAATTGGCAACTTGCGACAGATTCCACGATAGGTTTTGCGAAATGCATAGATCCACCACACAACATTACGTCCACAAAGTCAGCTTGTTAGTGGTCCAGCTGTGAAGAATATGTTCATTCCACACACAGGTTGCATTTTGATACACACACATACCAACGTTTACACGACTATACTTTAAAATTATTAGTGACCAACCAAAATTTCTATGACCAATCAAAAAACTTTTTGAATGCAATCTGGCTTTCATCTATTATTACATATTTAAACTCGAAAGTAAGAATATTGATCTTTTTGGTTATAGCGTGGGATTTGGGGTGAGAGTTTTTTTTTTTTTTTTGATGATTTATGTAATCTGTTTTGATGTTGTTAAGTATTTAATTTTTGAATATACTACACTCTTGTTTTGAATTTTCAGACTTTTAAGGTTTTTTCATTCTATACAACCATTTCAAGGATCGGTGCATATTCTTTGATTTTTTTATGGTTGTTTTATTATGCACTAAGGTGTT
This sequence comes from Trichonephila clavata, assembly GCA_019973975.1. Lineage (NCBI taxonomy): Eukaryota > Metazoa > Arthropoda > Arachnida > Araneae > Nephilidae > Trichonephila > Trichonephila clavata. Next base: position 23,891 of record BMAO01038121.1, read on the forward strand.
TTTGCATTTTAACATTTTTATGTTATATCTTTCAGAATGCAATGGCGAATAGTTTAATTTTTTTAGGTATTGAAAAGAGAAATATTTTTTTAATTTTAAATTTTTAAAAGAAAAGTTTTTTAAATTTTAAATTTTTGTGAATTTGGATATTTCCAGATTAGTTTGCCAAGTTGCAATAGGGAGAAGGTTGGCACGATCAAACTAGTTTAACCCCACTTATCGGTCCTAAATCCGAGGTTGCACTTGAATATTTTATAAGTTTTATCTTATACAATTTTAATTTCGCTTGAAACGTTGATCTTCATTATTTTTATTCGCCATTGAAATTTTGAAATGTGATGTTGTACTCTAGGTTTAATATGATTTGAATATTTGCTTGGTTATATTAGTGTGAGGTATTTTAAATATATTTAAATATATATATATATATATATATATATATATATATATATATATATATATATATATATACATATCAGGTTCATCCACATAATTATTGGCTGAAAATGAAGCACGAAAGAAAAGACGAGTCACAAAGGAAGAAATGAATTTTATTAAGCAAAGCAGCCGCAATCGGCAGAAATACACTTCACCCAACGAGTTTTGAGGGAAATAATAATGCCACACAGAAGTCGGCGTCACATTAGTCAAAAACATCACGAGCCCCCTAACCAAAGCATCCTGGTTCGGGAATCGTTTGCCCCCCTCCCCACCTACCAACTGACGAAACATGTGATAATCTGGTGGTTGTTTTAAAATAAGGAGGATTCTGCAGAAACTCATATTCCAACTTCCGGTTCTTTTACCGGCTACCAACTGAGACATAAGGAAGAGCTCCATTTCACCTGAGAGTATGAAATTTATTGACCAGTGCTGATTGTTTGATTTGAAGTTTCCTGTGACATTCATTCAATTGACGATGATACACGCCCTTATTAATGACAGGGCCCTTCTAGAGGAATTCATAATGGACCATGGTCTTGGTGGTCTGTTAAACGGTGACAAGAATTTTTGTGGATGGAGATTTGGTTTGAGGATCTGTTTCACACATGTTCTCTTTGATGCAACCACTGTGCTTTGAGCTGGCTATTGTCATACAACACCCATATGCGAACAGCAGTTAGGATACAATGCAAAAATGGCTCTCTCTGTTTTGGAGATTGGTAGGTCTCCAAGTGGGTCGTAAGCGTTGCCCATCTGTTACGGCATGTTTCGAGCTTTTTCACCATGCCTATTGCCTCCAAATTTCGGGAGATTGATTGTGGTGTACTACAAATAGTTCAGATCCTAGCTATCGTACAGTTGACGTTGATCGGGCCTCGACTTTCTGCCATAAATGGTCCACATTACACCCCACTAGATGACCGCTCCAAATGTATGATCTATCTCCATATATTACATCTACGAATCAAAGCAAACAATCTACGAACTGTCCGCTCACTTGTTACCCGCACCCCAGGCTTTGTTGACGTTAGCAACTATTGCAGCTGTCGAATGCCCAAGCCGAAAATCGTGTTGAATCACGATTCACACGTTGCGTTGCTCCATCATGCCCTTAAATGTTTCCAGTGACCCGACAGGCATTTATATGGTTATAGTGTGTGGACTTTTCTAATTCCCATTGTAGGGGCGGGGGGGATAATGCATCTCTATTGTACCAGTCAAAAAAGTCTGTAGAAGTTGCTTATATCGATTGCGGTCAATAACTAAGTGACAACCCAATATACTATTGAGTATTTAATGCTATTAGCTGTTTATATTAAAATTAACTTATTATGTTTCAAAATATACATGTTGACATCAGGCTTTTTAAAATTAAATATTATCATTTCTATCATAAAACCAAAACTATGTATTTGATGTTTCATAACACAATGGAAATTCAAGAGCAAACTAAACCTCAATGTTTTAAGTGAAATCTGTATTAAAAATATCACCTAAATAAAGTACGGTTATCTTCAGCATGGCATATTATGCAATACTCAGATTTTTTTTTAAAAATATTTCTATTTCTTTATTTTATTTATCAACCATTCTATTTTTGTATTCTAAACATTTTTTAGTTAAAATGTTATGTATTCTTGAGTTTTAAAATTTTTTATTATTTTCATACAAATGTAACTAAAATTAACGCCCACAAATTTTACATTATTCTATTCAATGAATTCTTCATTTTCTTGACTATTTAATTTCCAATATACTTCCGCAATACATTCTCCCCTGAGCACGTGTGTGTGAGTGTGTGTTCCTCCTTCTTCATCTTCTTTTAATGTAATTTCCTTTGGTCATTACTTGCATGCTTGCACTTATCTAACATTTCTAGTCAATCCTTGTCTGATGTATGTTTGTAAGCCATCTAACCAATTTTTTTGTGTTTTATTTTTGAATATTTTTCCTCTTCGCTATCAGAAAATTTCCACAGACAGCTGAAAAATGCTGAAACACCTGGATATTTTCTCATGAATATTAAGTGTTTTTATACTCCTTATCCTTAAGTGTTTTTATAGGCTCTCTATGTAGTTGTGTTTATATTTTTCTTTACAATGTTATCATGCAACAAATTTACGTTTCGATAGTTTTCGTATTTTATGTTTCAAACTTTTCAAGCTATTTTAACTTAATATATATTACTTTGAAACAGGTTTTACTATTTTAATGTAGCTCATATATCCATATATGTTTTATATAAATAGTTATTTTTGAATTGTTCTTACGTTTTATATTTGTACTTAACAAATTAAAATATGAATTTTATATCTAACAAGTTTTAATTAGCTATTTGGCTTAACTTTTTTATTGTAAACATCTAAACGTTTTGGTAGTTTATAATTATAAACAAAATTCAAACATAATAGGTGTAAAGAGTAAAATTGTTCAATATCTTTGATTATTGTCATGCGTTAGGGGTCTCAGGGGTGTTAATTTTGTCTCAAACGGTGAAAATATAAACAATTTTCAAACAGGTATACTTCTTCTTTTTAATTTAAATTAAATAATTGGAATGTTTTACACATTATTAACAAAGGATTATGGTTTCCAAAAAGTACAAAATGTTTGAAACATAATCATAATTTTAGAAACTATAAGCATATGCAAATAAGAAATAATCGTGTAATAAATATTAATTAATATTTGCGTTGCCCACGGTATTTTCTAAAATTGTAGCCTTTGATGTATGAAACTTTATAGAATTATAAAATATATCATACTCTTTAAGTCCTACTAATTAAAGAATAATATATCTGTTGTATTTCAAAATAATTGAAAAATATTGAAATTTTTTTTTTTAAAATTGAAAATGTATTTTTTTTATTTTTTAAAAAATATAATTTATTATTCTATTTATTTAAAAATACTACGGTGTATGTAATAGGATGCATATAACTTTATAAATCAACTTATTGCTAGTAATTAAAGCCACTATTTTAGAAAATAGCATGCGCAACGTAAAACTTAATTAATATTTCCTATAGAAATATTACTTTTCTCCATATGCTTTTAACTTTTAAAATTATGATTATATTTTAAACATCTAACACTTTTCTGAAGCCCATTCCTTTATAAACAATGCGCCAACGATTCGAATTATTTAATTTTAATTTCAAAGAGTTACATATATTTGAATATTGTTTACATTTTCAGCCCTCTAGAGAAAATTAACACCCCTTTGTTTTGAATGTCTTAGTATTTGAAATTATTTATTAGAAACACTGATTATTCCTATACATATACTACATTTTAATGTTGATGAAGTATGTCATGTCATCAGATTTTATTATGAATATTTTAAGTTTGCAAGATTATTTTTAAAGAATAAATATATTATAACTGAAATGCTCGCAAAAAATTCAGCAGAAAGATTAATTAGGTCTTCGTAATGTTCTTAGTTGTAAGTATAGATTTTTCCGAGTCATTACTTTTGTATCTATCGTAACCATTTATCATTAATCAGATATATGCAATAACTGTATTACTCGAAAAAATTCAATTGATACAGAGATAATAAGCATCAAATACTCTGTCTGAAAAATTTTAATTAGGAGAAAAAAACAATGTCACATTTTTTGCTTTGTGTTAATACCTCGTAATCAAAGGTGTTTTGATAAATTGAAGTGGGTTCTTCGATTAATGAGTTTTGATTGCTTTAATGATAAATAAATAAAATGTAAAACTAGTTTTAATTCCTGTTAAGTAATCTTGTCATTAATAAAAAAAATATTAACTTCTTTCGAGATGGAGCTTGGCTATTAAGAAGATGCACTGGATTCTATAAAGTTTGTATACCTAATACTCATAAAAAATAAATAACAATTTTTACAGATTATTTCACTAAAAATGCATCATTAACAATAATAAGACAGATTCTTAAATTATTTGTTTCTATAATAATGTACGGTACGAATTACTATTAACACTAAGGAAGTCATTTTGATTGCTTTTTGATTTCAATTAGAAAAACAATTACGTATATAATGACACAATTTCTTAGAATATTTTAGAATATATCTGTTTTCCAAGAGTGAAGTCAATTTTTTTATTGTTAATATTTACTAATAACTTCTTATATGACGAAATAATTACATAAAAATATTAAAAATTAATTTTAAACAAATTTCTTTACACATTAGTTATTCTTTCACAAAGCAGTTATTTTGACTGCTTTTGGGTAATATAGGTATATACTAAGTTTCAGTCTGTCTAGTGTTAAGTTTTCAACTTAAAGCACAGTAAAAACCACAATAGCCTTGACCGTAAAAGTAAATTAAAACATTTGTTCTTTCTCTTTTGAATCATTATTTGTTATACCTGATAATTTACTAATTATTATTTTACACGGTTATTTGAATAATGCCACACATAAACATAGTCCGATTATAGATATTGCGTATACATCGCAAATTAGCTTTTAAAACTTAGAAATGTGATAATCAAATCCTGTATATAGCAACAAAAAAAATTCTACTTTATTTATTCTAAATGTGTGAAGTAAAATGAAATCTGAAAGCAATCATCAAAAAAAAAGCTCATGAAGAAAAAATTAAATACGTTTTTTCTTTGTTTTTACATCATTACAATCAGTTTTAATGAAATGCTTTCACTGAGAAACGGTGTTGAAGCTAGTAACAGTTTCCTTTCGTTTGGTAATTGCTCATTTTCTATATCAAAAGTTCTCTTTTCAAACTGCGAATTTCCCAGAAGATTTGATGAGATTGAAAAACACTTTAAAGTATTGTTATTAACAGAAAACTCATGAGCTTTCACTCTTGAGTGTATTTCCTTCAAGTTCAATTAAGTTTAAAGAGCTATTTTGAAATGTGAATTCGGAATAGGCTTTGAATTTCGTGTAATAGGATTCTCAGATTGGATGGTTTGGCTTTTCAGATGTGTAAAATTTATTTTTAACAGTAAATAGTTTTCTTTCATGTAGCAAACTTTGACTCACAAAAGTATTAAGTATAATAAAAGCGTGTTAGAATCCTTATAATATCAAAAATATATTTTCTAGAAGTTTAAACCTTTGAATTTCTTATATTACACTTTGCTAAAAATACAGCTCTATCGTAATGTTCTGTAAATACTTTGTACTCAGCTATTAATTTGTGCGTGTAATGATATCTGTATTGATTTATTAAATATTTAAGGAAAGTTCTTTTTTAAATGAAGAGTTTTATTTATTTAATCTTTTTTCTTATTAATTAAGTATAATACTTGAAATGTGCCATAAAAATATGACATTTTTGAGTATTTCATGAGATCATTCAAAAAAAAAATAACTCACGCGATTTAAATATTTTAAAATATAAATAAAAGAAATGAACTTTATAATCATAATAATATTAGTGCCCTTTGCTTAAATGTATAGATAAAAATCAATGAATGTGAATCAACAAAGTAATCAATTTTTTATGTATAAACTTTTAATTTCATTTTATACCTCTTTCTGTGGCTAGTTATATTTCATCTTTTTAAATGAATAATTTTTAAAATATTTATACTATTTAGGTATTTATAAATTCTCGTAGATTTGAGTTTTTATTTTTCTTTATATTAAAATACTTTTATCCTTGACTAGTTTAAAAATGTTAATATATTAGTCCCAAATTATATAGTGATCCAAATACTTAATTTTTTTTTTTAAATAAATAATATTTTGAAGATTTGTGAGGATCAAAGCAAAAAAAATTAATACGTCCTAGAGTTTTGTATCAATATAAAACTTCTTAACTGAGAATCATTTATTTTAAAATTATATTAGGAAAGCTTTCAATAATACTACAGAAAATATATTTGTAAGCTCTTTGTACATAAAAAACTTTTTCCTCTGAAATGGATTTCTCAAAGTAATTGTTAACAATAAAGCATTATGTGTGTTAATTAGAAAAGGAATTCTGACTCAGAAATATTTTAATTTAATCTTTGAGATATCAGGTAAAAAAATGTAAAATGAATAGGACAGTTGACTATAATTTCTCTAAATATTCCTAGAGACATTTTTTTTTACAGTCTAATTAAACGATTTTCAGAACATACTCAAAGAAAAAGATAATCCCATCTCTATCCCTTTGAAGATATCTGTTCTAATGTAGGAGCAACAACAGAAATGAAAGTTTAACCAAACTCTCTTTATGCATTATTGGAAAAGTTACCCAAGAATTAACTAGATAAAGGAATCAAACTGTGACCCTAAATTTATGTAGAAGTAGGGCAAACAAAATCCCGGATTAAATTATTCTACTTTTAATATTTGAAGGGTTTGGAAATTGACATCATACGTGTGTGTTAAAGTGATCTTTTTTCTGTTTTACTTATGGTCCTTTACTCAACGGAGACAACAGAAAATTTTTATGAAATTCCAAGTATGCTTTACTTGATAAGAGCAAATCATTTTCGAAACTAATCTGAATAAGCAAAGGTAGAGCAACGCTGTAAGCTTTTTTAACAACCACACCAATCCATCCCACTCACTAATCTTTTTTCTTTCAAATATATTCTTCTGTCTTTTGAGAAAATAATTATAAAATGTAATGGACTAAATTTTAATTAGAAAATGCTACATACCGATTTGAAAGAAATATAATAGTCAGCAACATGAGTTTAAGGTTAAGAGATGAAAATATGCTCTGTGATATTCGAGAACAAATAAAAAATTTAATTGACCATTTATATCGACGCATATCTTGAGATACAAGGCTATATTTGAGTGAAACTGTCGAGTTAGCTATTAACTCGACAGCATGTAATAGCGTCAATTATATTAAAAAATTTCCATAAATGTGAAAAAAATTGAATTTCTCAAATAAAATATATAAAAATTATTCATAGTTTGAAAATGTTAATATTTGTTTAAAAATAATTAAGATAATACATTTGTATTTTAATTTTAAACAAAGGTTTAGCAAAAACACATCACCATCCGTTCAACACTAGCATGCAGTAGTCGTTTCAACTGTGACACCATAATTTCTTTGTGTTTGTCGATATACTACCATGTTGGTTTGTATGTATAATATTATAAACAAATAATCAGTCTTTCACGCAATTTATTTCATATATGCATCATCGACATTCACCGGAGAAACTTCACATTCTCCACTTTTGAACTATAAACCTAACTTAATGCTAACATTATGTAGGAATATAGAAAGACAGTACACTTATAAAAGTAGAAATATATATAAACTGACTTTGTTGCTGTAGTGAGCATTTAAGAAAGAAGAGCTTTTAAATTAAATAAAGACTTAAGAAAAAGATACAAAATTTATTGTGTGTGCGTTATTTACTATATATATATATATATATATACGAACAGTGTAATGTTTAGCCATTAGTTACTATACGAAATTTAACATGTAACTGGATTTTTATGAAGTTTAGGAGTTAAAAAAATATGTGTAAATTGAATTTCTAGTTCATGCATACCAGAATGTTAAGTTAAAAATTTTAGACTTTAAATTACCAGTGTGTGTGTGTGTGTGTGTGTGTGTGTGTGTGTGTGTGTGTGTGTGTGTGTGTGTGTGTGTGTGTGTGTGTGTGTGTGTGTGTGTGTTAGAGAGATATTTGGCCTTTTTGGACTATATACTGATTGTAATTAACACAGCATGTAATTGATTTTTCTTAATGTGCGAGTATTCATGTAAAGTAATGAAACAAAATAAATTGTTAGAACTAGTTGTTCAGTTTAAATATAACGAAATTTTTTCCAAATAAAAATTTCAATTTCTTGTCTTGATAATGAAAACATAATTATTCCTAATGGTGTTATATTTTGGGAAAACTGAGTAATTTAATTTCCTTGCGTGCTTTCGAACTTTATAAGAGTGCATCTCCTCTACTTACAAAGTATACAACTTACGAACATCTACACCTATGGCTACAATAAATAAACATAAAAAGTAACTATACTGGTTGGATCAAAACCTTTCTATTACAGATGCAATATATACAATCAACTATATACTGTACATTTTTACATTATATACCATAACTATACATACATACTCTGAGTTTGTATGTTGTTCATGAAGAATATTTATAACCTGTTCCACTTTGAGAATTTGAGCAATATTATAAATTCTAGTTTTGACCAGTTAGAGACTTACGACACTCACGCTCAGTCATTAGTGTAGGAGACGCCAAATTTGCTTACAGATAATGGAATGAGATCAAAAATATGTTACAAATCAAGTAATGCTTCAAATTATTTGGTTTTATAAAATAGAAAAACTGTGCTGCCCAAAATTGCCTTCTGGAAAACGTGCATTTCATACTAAAACAAAAAGTACATAAACGCAAAAAGATGTGTGTAGAATTACCCATAAAACATAAAAATGTGATAATAAAAATGAATAATAGGGGAATAGATAAATACACTTAAGCAAATGTACAATATCTTGTCTTGCAATGCTGAGAACAGATTTGGAAGCGATGCACGCACCGCAGTTTTATTACCACAGTGTTTAACATTATCAGAAATTCCAAGAAGAAAGATAAACTTTTCTAAACTTTTTATTGGTAACAGAAGAAAACAAGAGAATAGAATGGGTGTGGAATTAAGATTGAAAGAAAAAGTCCATTCCCTTGTCGATGGTCGATATTTTTTCCTTCTTACTGTGCTATTTGCTGTAAATGTAAGAGAAAATCGTATTTTCCAAATCATCTCCTTCCACTTTTATGTATGAAGTTCTGCATTTCTTGTCATTAAAAACAAATGAAAAGTAAAACAGCTCTGTTTTTTTTCCGCTTCGACATCTTTTTGTGACTGCATCAAAAGTTTTCATAGTGACCAAAAAGTTCCCACGTATAACATTGCATTTTTATTACTTGAAAAAAGAAGCATTTTGTAAGACATTTCATACACAGCAGATATACTGCAGGATTCATTTGTATTTTTAGTTTTTAAACAGCCCTTTGTACAAAATTTAATTTTTCAATAGATATTTTGCTACTTCCAGTGACACAATATTTGTTTTCTGAAGTTGTTTATTCAAAATTACAAAGTGCTGAAAGAAACTGAAAATATCTAAAACATCTTGAGAAGCATTCAAGAGGAGAGAATGGATCTTTGAACAAATTAAAACAATATTGTGAATTGCATTTTTTTCTGTATGAAAGCACATATATATACAATCTATTATCATTGCAGCTTTATTTAACGATAAATACTTTATTTCAGACATAGGGAAATTTTCTAAATTGACACGGTCCTTAATTTTCTTTTATTAATAGTTATTTTTAGATACTGTGTTTTTCTTAATTTTTGAGACTTTGTTCAGATACATTTCTCCAGCTCAAAATTACACAAATATTGTAATTACATTTTTATAAAAAAAGTTTTTAGTTCCCCATCTGCCTTGTATGATTGTCTGACTTAATTAAGCTTTGAAATTACTCGGGTATTTTTTTTAAATTGCATTATACGATTTTTAAGAATATAAAAACCAGAAATCAGGCATTTCAATCAGCTTTGAAAATTTTTAGCCATCTTAAAAAATACACAAATATACATTTCATTTAACTTACTGTCAAAAATTTTGACATGGTGAACGACTATTGAGAAAGGAGCATTTCTGGCCTGACCTACCTTCCCACAAACAAGACTTAAAACTCAACATACTTTATTGTTTGAGTTCCGGAGACTTGCAAATTTTTTGGTGTTTCAGACAATAGACTTCTCATCTTTAAACCCACTACCTTACCGGGTCATTTGAGATATTCTTCTGCTAAACTGGATTTGGTCCTACCTGTTTGTACGCATCATTCCCTCCTGGCTGAGTTAAGGTCTTCAGCCCTGGCCATGAAATATATCCAGATCAAGACTGGTAACATGTATTTACTAATGTCTCTGCATCGGCTTCCTTTGCAAGGGCTTCCATTGATGAGATTTTTGCAATATGTATGGCTTTTAGAGCTATTAGTGTTACTCCTAGCCAAGATATTGCCATCTTCATAGATTCTCAGGTCACAATTAAGACCATATCTGGCTACAATCTATTCCTATCAAAATAATTCAAATGTAAAGAGCTTATAGACTCATTACTTAGCCCTGGAAGACAGGTAGGTCACCCTTCAATGGATCCCTTCCCATTGAGGCATTCATGGAAATTAACAAGCTGGCAAGTTGGCCAAAGAAGCTTCGATGCTGCATCCACATTATCTACCGATTTCTCTTAGAAATTCCAAATGACTTCTCAGGGATAAACATCGTTAGAAAAGAACATATACTTTTAAAGAGCTGGCGATCGGTATATCTTGGTCTTGTCTACTCGATGGTCAGAGACGTTCTCAAGTTTCTGTCCTACTTAGGGTTGAGGGAGTAGCATGATTTAGTCCCTTGACAAGATTATCTGCAGGCCCATCTGCTTAAGATTGGCCTGGCTGATTTTCCACTCTACCCTCTCTGTAAATCTGTGCCTATGACTGGGGAGCATCTATTTGACTGCCCCTCTCTACGTCATGTACTCTCGCAAGATAACTATAGAGTTATCCCACCTCCTAGCACAACATCTGCTTCATACTGGACCGCAAGACACCTTATGTCCAAGAGGACGATACACACACACACACATATATATATATATTGACACTTTCTTAACATTCAATTTATGCAATTTGCACAACTGTTTAGATAATAATTAAGGTTCATATAAAATTATAGATTTGTTTAAGCTTTCATAGATATATATTACAAAAAAAAATTTATATCGCAAAAAACTTTAACTTGTTCTATTAAAAAAATGCCATTTGAAATACAGTCGGGCCCTATTTAACGAATTTTACTTTTACCCCGATTAAAATGAAGGCAAAAAGCCCTATTTAGTGAAAACTAAAACCTGAAGTAACAAATTATTTCAGTAACTGAAAAAATTGTTTTTATTAGTTTGGATTAGGAAAAATTGGATATATTTTCAAATGACAAATCCCTTTTATCTGTAACAGAAAAACTTTTCTCATAATCAGCAATGTCGTAAAAGAAATCAAAAAGATTGTAAGACATCAATTAGTCAGTATTTTAAAATTTACAATTGATTAGTGCCTATGAAACCACTAATAGTATTTTTAAATACTGAATAAAAAGTGTGTAATCTCTAATTATGGATCTTTTTTGTGGTAGTTGCCTATTATATAATTTCCAAAAGGTTAGTGCAAAAAAATTTGTATTTTTTTTACTTCGATATTACGAATAACCCCGATTTAACGCATACAATGTTCCGTCCAGATGAATTCACCGATTGTAGTTATATTGATCTCTGAACACACGTTTCCTTCCATAGAGTCCTTTACAAAACTTTTCTATTATAAGATTTTGAACAGAGATTTATCTTCAGTATGGACTACATCGAGCTTGCAGAGCGAATAATATTTGTTTGCGAGCCTTAAAATAGAAATTTTTAACTCGTGGTCTGCGGGCCAAGAGTGGTCCACTGATAGAATTTTAGTGTCCTCACATATGAATTCAAGGCAATTTAAAAAAAAATTGCACTGTCAGTTTTTTGTCGAAAAAACTTTTTTTACAAATTTGTATTCATTCTTGATGTTAAAAACATTCCATTGATATGCTAAGTATCCATTAGAGAAAACTCTTTTTGAAAATGCTGAATGTTTCAAAAATTTTACTGTATCTTAAAAATGAAAAAAATTACCATGGATAAAATCTCAGCTATTTCAGAAAAAACGGTGGATTCTTATCTCTAATAGGTTGTCAATCTTTTGCCAATATTTCACCAAAGATGACTTTGAGCATGTTGCTACTATAAAGGAGGATGGGAAATAAATGAGCAAAATTATATTTCTTATAATATTGCAATCACTTATCAAAGGTATGAGTGGCTGTAAACATCATTTGGATTGTAATAAATAGGTTTTGTGCAGTGAATTGTAATTACTCATTTTGTGTACAGTGTGGTTAATTACTCACACTCATTACATTTTCTGAAATTCAGAAGCATTTATTGTCTTTGGATGAGGGCAGAATGATAAACTTTGATAACAAAAAGAAAAGAAAGAAAAGTTGAAAGAAATGGGTCAGATCTTTATTTTTTATTGAACATAAGTGTAATGAGGTTTGCTTTTCTTACAATAAGAGTGTTGCTGCGTTGAAAGATAACAGCATCAAGAGACACTATAAAACTAAAGCACAGTGGGAAATGTTTTGCATTAGTAGGATATTTTTGAAGTCAAATAAAATCAAAGATAAACTGTCAGTAGTCATTCTTCACCAGAGTGAATAAAAAATCTAAAAATAATGTCCGTGTTAGCTACATGATATCAGGAAAAATTCCCAAACGGGGACCAAAGTCCAAATACTTTGCTGATTGAGAATTTATAAAAGAATGTCTTCAAATTGCAGTTGATGTGCTTGCCCATCAAAGCCTGAATTCATATGGAATATCATCACGTCTGATGCGACAGAAACGAGACGTGTGGTAGATCTGGAAACAAATATATATTCAGTTAATCAAAATCTAAGTGCAAACAATTTGAATTTTGCTCTGTAGCGATGGATGAATCAAAAGATGCAAAAGACATTTTTTATTATTGGAGTTGATAGAGAGATTTCCCAATTGTGTCGGAATTGGCCAGTGTTGTTGCACTTAAAGGGTACAACAGGAGGAATGGAATAGATTTATATTGGAGGCTGACGCAAACTTTGGATAAACGTGAGTTAGACAGCAGCAATATATCTGCTATAACCACAGATGGTGATAAATCTATAACTGGAGAGAAAATAGTAGTAACTACATTACTCAAATCTGATATTAAGGCTATTGGAAATAATATTATAATGATTTCCACTGTTCCATCCTCCAAGACAATTCCTGCAAGAAGTCCGCAAACTTTAAGCTTGTGATGACTGTTGTCAAAATGGTTAATTTCATCCTGTCTAAAGAACTTAACTGAAGGCAATACCAACAGTTCTTAAGTTATTTGGAAGCGGAAGAACACTAGATGAGAGAGAGAGAGAGAGGCGAGGAAAGAAGCATCAGTGCCTGTTTTCTTTGAACAGTGAAATTTAAAAACTCATGGATTTTAAAGGGTAATCTATTCACGAGTTCGATCAAAACTGATTGAGAGACTTTGTATTTCTTCCCGATATTGCAAGCCACTCAATGATCTGAACGACCGCTTGCTCGGAAAAGATCAAATTGTTCATCATAACCTTTATGACTGAGTGTGTGTGTGTGTGTGTGTGTGTGTGTGTGTGTGTGTGTGTGTGTGTGTGTGTGTGTGTGTGTGTGTGTGTGTGTGTGTGTGTGTGTGTGTGTGTGTAAGCTTTTTAAACAAATTAACACGATGGGGATGTAAGTTACTAAATTAGAGTTCCATGCAGTGTATGAAGAACTCTTTAGCATGGAATTCAAATGATTATGCACAGTTCATTTCAAATCAGAAAGAAGAATTCAAAAGCAGATTTTCCGATTTTTGTGAGAATAAGACTTTTTTGAGATGTGTTCCTGACCATTTTTAGTAGACATTATAAGTGCCCCACCTGAACTTCAATTAGGATTTATAAATGTGCCATGTGATTCCGCAATAAAATGCAATTTCTTGAAAATCCTTTATTAATGGATTTTCATTAGAAGTAGGCGACGGAAGACAAGTGTCCAAGAATTTGTAGAAGATACATTTTTAATCTCAACTATGTTTGGCAGTACCTACATATGAGAACTGCCTTTCAGTAAATGAAGAACATAAAATCAAAAACAAGAACACGGCTGACAAACAGACAACTGGATGAAACTTTATCAATTGCAGCAACACAGATTAAATCAATTTTGATCCTGGTAAGCAACAAGATTTAACATTAGGACAAAGTAATTGTCCCCTCTCACAGTAAGTGTATTTTTGTAGCATCTTATCCGAATCATCACTTATCATATCTTTGTTTCCGTCTGACTTCTCATTTAGTTTTTGGTAAATATATACTATACTATACCATCGTCATCATATCCTCCTAGAATCAATTATAAGCCTCTGCCACTGCTTCATATAAATTTTGATTATACTATTTTTGCAGACATGTGGCGATATATTGTGAGTTATTAGATGTGACGCTTCTGCTCAGCTGAAAGGTTGAAGACTCTAATTCCTTAAAGGAGCACGATTATTTTGTTAGTTTGATTACAAAACTATGAAACAAACAATTACTCAATGAGCTGATACATTCATTTGTTTCTCCCATCAATATAAAAATGTTATACTTATACAGTAACAATGGCATAATGTAAAGATAGAACATTGGGCAATATTTCCAGAAGGCCTTCATGCAAATAAAACATCGTGAAAGATCTATTGAAGGCGAGAAGGCGTTCATCTGTCATCTCGTTTGTCTTCTTCTCGATTATCCACTTCACAGCTAGTGTCCAACAGCTTCGTCGGAACCAAGGTGGTGCTTCTTGGCCTATACCATCAGTTTGGATTCATAAACTTTAATCAGGTGTGAACAACACACAAATCAAGTCCCGTAATATAGATTTATATATCAATAATTTGCTTGATATATCAAATAGTGAATTATTACCACAATCTTTAATTACATGAACAAAAGTATAATTTTTATTAACATTGGCAGCTTTATGGAGATGCTGTTGATATGTAGAAATTCTGAAACCAATACAATGAACTGCGTATTCTAGATGCTTGATTAGGATGTATTTGTTCAGTACGTACTGATTCAATCTCATTCCACATATTGTCATTTAGTTAGAGATCCAAATAAGTAAAGAAAATATCGTCATGGATCTTGGCATCTTGAAAATGGCGTTACAGGAATATGTCCGTTTGATATCAACATGGTAGGGCTATGATACACACTAACAGGTATTACATCTGTGAATCTTTGGACTTTCATGCGTTCTTCCACACGAACTTCCACACTAATTTGTATTTTTTAAGATTCCCTCTTACTTCTGATTCATTACTTTGATTACTTTAACTTTCACAGAAAGAATTTTATTTTTAAAAATTCTCAGAAAGATCGACTGTGTGTTTCGAACATTTTACCTTCTCGTTTTAGTCTGTTTTAAATCAATTTCTGTTTTTCTTATTAGTTCTTCAAACAAATTTATTAATATTGCCGAAGTATGGATCATTTAATTAAAATCTGTAGAGAATAGTATTATGTGTAGATGCATGAAATCTCTTTAGATAGAAGTGTTTTGAGAATTTAAAATTCAAAGAATGTACTAAAAAGGGTTCTTGACATATATTAAAAATATCCAATTTTGAAATAAAAGTAAATTTTCACATCAAATTTTCATTACAAATTTCCTAAAATGAAATTTAATTCATATTCTAATTTATGCAAAGATTAATATATTATTATATAGTATATTTCATTTCTGAAAATAAAAATATATATTTTAGTATGCAAATTGAGATATTACTATTTTCATTGAACAGCATTAACAAAACTGAGTTAAACTTTATTCTTCAAATGATCATGTAATATTAGTTCAATCCCAGAGATTATACTGTTATTACCAAGGCAGTAGCCACATTCAGACTTAGTTAATTTATTCTTACTTTATATTATAGTTTTCTTATAACGATAAAAGATTGAAAAAGGAAAATGATAAAATATAAAGATAGAAACAACTAAGATAGGGTTATATTTTGTTCTTTATATAGACTGAAACTTTTGGCACTATTTTTAAAATTCTATCCCTTTATAAGATTAGGATAAAAGCAATGAAGATCAAAGAACTAACGCAGTGACACTTTTTCTCTTAATCAAGCAATAATAGACAATAAATGGTTATTTGGGCGTGACCAAAGCTTATTATCGCGATGAAAAGAGATGTTTAACTCCTTACTGCTTTTAGACAGGTCAAAGATCTATCGAGGTCTTGAAAGAAATTTAGAGCTGAAACACAGAATGCCATTTTTCCAGAAAGAGGAAAGAAAACACAGATCAATACTATCGATTATACCAAAAGGAAACATGTAATGCGTTTTATTGGCCACAGCTTACTCCAAAATATTGTGAATATTTGTTGCTATTGCATTTCCCTATCTATTAAAAACTGTGTTTATTTTCAGCTGTTTCATTCTTTTTCCTCTTATGCCAAAATTATAATATTTTATTCATCTGCTTACTTAGATAACGCACTTTCAATATAATTGGGGTACTTTAAGTTGCAATAGTATTTCACAAATGCATCTTTTAAGCAAATTGGATCTTTTAAAAATATTAAAAAGTAAGCAAAACAAGCGGAGACTGATATATGATTGTAGAAACAATTAAAAATTAAATTAAAAGTACTATCTTCGATTATTTTTATTTCAAACAGGAAATTTGTCTTAAATTAGCATTAAGATTATTCTGTTGATTACATTCTTTTATTTAAAGTATGAGTACTGTACAATCCACATCACTGATGAAATAAAAATAATTTTTAAAGACCTATATTTAATTCCATATTAAAGCCTTTATACACTGAGAAATACATACATAAAATATTAAGTATGTCCATCTTTAGCAGAAATGACCTCTAATGCAAACAAGTTTCGTTGTTGACTCAATAAATTAGTTCCCATATTCTTAACATTATCATTGCAGAACCACACTTTTATAGTATTAGTCAAGCATTCTTTCGTCGTACACAATCCATTTTGCCTAGACAATTTTTTAAAATATTCCTCGAGTTCTTTTTGGGGCTTAGGTCTGGTGATTTTTCAATCCAATCAAGCGCATAAAGTTTGATTTTCCAGAATCAAAGGTTTGAACATTTTTAAAATATGACAAGAGACCAAGTCGTGTTGAAGTGTCCTAGGAAAAAATTTGGATAAATAGAACAAACTTACACTGCAATATTTCTACGTACTTGGTTGAAATCATCAGTCCTTAAACAGGAACTAAACTTCTAGTGCAATTTGTCATGAAAAATAAAACTCAAACAATGTGTCTCAAGAGATGATTGGAAGTTTTTTAGACAGTCTCAGGTCTTAAAAGATCATTGTCACCTCGTACCATGACATTTCCTTTGTAATCCTGCTGAAATAAATGAATTTCATCACTGAAAACAATATTGTCCAAGGCTGTGTCAGCTGTCCATGGTTTATATTTTTGTCCATACTAAGCGCTTTACCTTCACTTAAGAAGTTAAGAGACATTTTTTTCCCTTTGTCTTCCTACCTTCCGATGAGCTTTCAAAAGTCTACAATTAAACTACAATCAAAACTAATTGCACAAACCATTCGCAAAAAAACAAAAAAAATGGTTTATCCTAATTAATTTATTTGCATATTATAGTGATTTTTAGCAAATGAGTTGAACCATATATCAAGAACCCCAAAAACTCTTATCATACTAATTTTAGTGAGTTTCTTTAGGAATATAAATATTAATGAAACACTGAAACGTAAATTACGAGGGATGATCAGAAAAAAAAGTTACAAACCTCAGCATTTGAAAACTACATATGGTGGAGGAGTTTTGTTTCCTCGGAGTGGAGGCAAATGGCTCTACTTTTTATACAGTTAGTTTGCGGGTAGGTAGTGAAAGTTTCCAGACAGTTCAGGACGATTGAAATGGCAAGACACTAAGGAAATTGATATGGTTTGGAAGTGCGAAACATGATTCAATTTTTATGGGTAAGGAATGTGTCTGCATCTGACATTCACAGTCAAATCATGGAAGTTTATGGTGAAGGAGCAATAAGCAGACAACAGGTAGCGAAATGGTGTCACCCTTTTCAATCAGGCAGAGCGATATTCCAACACAGTGCTGTGAAAATATCCAGCCAGATTTGGCTCAATGAACTGGGATCAGATTTCCCTCAAGATGGTTTAAACAGGTTGTTTCCGCGTTTTTATAAATGCCTAATTATACTTGGTGATTATGTCGAAATGTATTAGGCACGTATGCATCTTAATTCCCTTTTGTATTTTCTGTCTATTGTTAATAAATATTTCTTTATTCAACTTTTAACCTTCTTTTCTGATCTCCCCTCGTATAATATTTGTTATCCATCATCATTTTCCGTGAAATCCTTGTGTAAAAAAACTAATTTACACACTGTATTTTCTATGTAATAAATGTCTTCGATTTTTATATAATCTCAAATATCTGTGAATGAAAGATCTTTCTTTCCCAGATGTCATACTGAAAAGAAAATTGCAAGAGGAGTTCCTCACCAATTTTGACAAATGTGGTATGTGTTTGTGTGGAAAGATTTAGCGTGTCTTGCAAAATTTACAGTGGAATACTCCATTGGAAAAATGTCGTGCTTAATACTTCAGAAAATTTCCCAAAGAACGCTTTCTCTATCTACGTTTTACCAATCTTGATTTATCAGAGACTTGTGACGGATCTTTACGCGACCTTCACACTAATCCTCTTGGGGAATCTTTCGGCTAGCATTCGCATTAATTCACAGCCATCCCATTCAAGAAGAAATCCTGATATGGAGATTAGTTTGTCTATATAAAGTCAGGGTTTTGTAATTGTAAGCTAGAAGGAGAGGAGATACTGTTGCGGTATTACGAAGGTAAGATTTAATTGATTTTCACAACTTGAGTTAAAAACGAGTTTGCCACTATACTAAATTAATGGAGTGGGAATTTATAGTCTAAGATAGATTAGGTTTTAAACTGATTACTTGCGCTTGTTCACTTAGGGTTTATTGCTTTCTTTATATCACTCCTTGGGCATCCTCATGTAGTTTAACTTGTGGTTGATTAGTGTGCTTGAATAATAATAAAATGATAATTATTATGGTAGTTTCTGGTCATGCTTTGTTTCCTCCCACACTCTTAGGTAGGCAGGATGGTGAGGGAGCGACATCAGGAGGAAATTGCACACAGACTGATTTCCCTTTCCCCATCACTGCTTCTCGAACAACTCACAGCCATTGTGGGTTAACTCCCACAAGGGAGACAAGAAACCAGGCAGAAGTTTGGCAATGAATCTTTAGTCAACAATTGCATTTTAGCATGGAGATTCATCGACAAAACAAGGCTTGATTTCGCATGTGACAAGGATGCGGGCCGCCTCTACTGAAACATAGGTACTACTATAATTTCCCATGGTCCAGTATCTGAGGAACTTCCCCGCTAGGGGATGTCCAAACCCTCTTTTCGACTCGTATAACCATACGTGTAGTTAATTTTTGACAGGACAAATAACCTGACGATTATTCCATACAACTCATTACAAATGATTCTTTTTACTTAAATTTTTCTTTGTTTTACTACAATTTTTCTTTCTTTTTCATCTCAAAAATTCTGAGACATCTTAAGCAAATATATAAAAATTTGGTAACATAAATTTGCAGACATCTTAAAAACACCTTACCTCCGACAAATAATTCTTCTAAAATTTTCGTTCTACATGTCAATAACTTTCCAATAGTACCACATTTTTCAAAATTGGTAAAGAACATCTGTTGCATTTTACATGTGAGACTAATTAATTGAAATTTTTATATAAGTTTCCTATCACATCATAAGCATTATGAGAATAAAGCGACATTTGTCCAAGTATAAATACATTTTGTAAAAGAAATACATAACAAACTGCAATCCTATCAGATACATGTAAATACACCCGGATTACGATTTTTATTGTGAACCGAAATATATTTATGAAACGTTATCGAGATTGTGACTGGAAATTTAAATGGAAAAGTAAGAACCCTAGAAAGAATAAAATCATCATGATAGAAATTCTAACAAATGTTTAAGGAAACATGTAGCAGAAGATACAAAGTGAGAAAGAAGTAAAAAAGATATGGGTGCTTATACACAAAACAGAGATTTAAAACGTTTCGTTTGACACTCTCGTCGGACCTCGTCCAAAAGGTATTTACATAAATCCTTTTTGTAGTAACTCTCTTTAGAAAAGAAAAAGAAAGCATTATTTGCAATTTCGTGTCAATCGCCTCTTTAATTTTAACAATGCAATGTAGTCTACAAGTTTTAGAGAAAAACTATTATTTTATACAGGTAACTTTTATTAATAGAAATAGTTTCGTTTCATTATAATTTATGGATTTATAGTTTCTTTTAACTAAACTTTATTTACTCATTTAAAAAAGATAAGTATTAAGAAAAACTTTCAAAACAATTTATTTTCACTCAATTAAAATATCTCTTTTAATAGAAATGAAAAGTTCAGAATAAATATATCAAAAATGTTTTAGAGAATTATTATATTTACTAAATAATAAAATTTATATTTTCCTTGAATAAAATCTCTCTTAGAAATAAAAAAAAATCCCTTTTTACTGAAAGAATATTTTTCTACTAGGCTTAAGCCAAGATATACAAGGTGCTTAGGAAAGTCTCTTTAACATGAAAATACTTGCGTATGGCGACAGTTATAGCTAAGCAGGTGAGGCTACAGTGTACTGAAGTGATTAAGCGCGAACTCGAATGCAAACGACAACAGCACCCTCAGAGATGAAATTTCTAAGATAGGCATTGCAAATCGAAAAGGAAAAGAGGCAGAACAAAAGTTTGGATTCAATGATTCATCTGTTTTCTATGAGCTCATCTTGACTATCCTCTGCTGTGAATTTTTCCTTATAAGTTCGGAACAGAAATAGCATTCACGTATTTTTAAAAGTATGGCTTTTAATGTTAAAATTAACTACTTTTTATGAAATCTGAACTAGTTTCCCAATGGTTTAAACCACATATTCCCCATATTACCCGATTATTCTATAATATACCCTCCATTTATCATTTTTTAAATGTTTTTTATTACAACAAAATGAATATTAGTTTTTTTTTCAAGTGATAATTCCTTACAATCGTTTATAGAATATACCCATGATGATTTTGGAGATTCTTATGAGAAACCAGTAAAGGTACACCTAGAAATGTAAATGGTACTCCATATAACCAGACTCTCATCTACTTCTGTCCGTTTAATGTCCGTGAAACACAGGTCGTAGGAAACCAAATTTTTCCACTAGGGTGCTACTGTCGTTTGCATTAGATCGGGAGAGTAGTCACTTTACTAAACATAACTTCACTTGCATAGCTGTAGCTCTCTTCGTTTGCAAATATTTTCAGGTTAAAGGGACTTTGCTGTGCACTCTGCATTTCACACTTATATTGATTTCATAATTTAAGTATATTTTAACTTTTAAATTTAAATTGTTGTTCCATTGAAAATCCTTTAAATAATTTCAAACGAGGGATCTAATTTTGCGACTAACTACAATGAGAGAAGTAATGTTATATAATTAAGATTTAAAAATCATTTTTTTTAAATCAGTTGTAACCCAAGTTAAATGTAAAATATTAACGTAAGCAAATATACTCATTTGTAAGAAAGAAGAAGAAATGAGGCACTTCTAAATAACAACCCTTTTATCTCGAAATCTCACGTGAAAATTTTATATGAAAAATATTCAAATAATTACATTTTTAAATCCAGTGAATATTAACTTATTACAAAATGCGAGTTTCTATTAAGTAACTAGCATTGCATAAAACAAATAATAAATTCGGACATTTATCTTTCACGTTGTTGGAGTTACAGCTCCTTGGAGAGGCAAACAATGACACTATGAGGTTGTCACTTCCCTTACAGCCAATTGACGATTTCAAATGTGATGACATTGTTAAGATGCGTTAAGCTTGATGGTCATATGAAGTAATAGTCCATCCCAGGCATGGATAAGGCTGTACAAAAGGGCGAATTGCTTTAGTTTCAATAAGGAATTCATGAGCGGAATAAATCGACCAGTGTGCGCGAATGCGAATCAAAACTGGATGATCATGCGACTGGTTTGAACTGCATCCCCTTCCCCATTGTTCCCTATATAAAATACTACAGACTCTTCTCGCTGTCTGTAATAGCTTTGATCTCACGTCGTTTTGCTGTTGCAGGATTAAGCTCTCTGAGACTAAGACTTTTCTTTTAACCCTCCGCAGGTTCGGTAAAGTTATCTAGAATCTTGTTCTAGTTTATCATCATGACTTCTAGAGGACTAATATTGCATAATGCTCAGCGATGTGTGAATCCCAATTCAGTCTTGGAGCAGATTACCATTGATTCCTTAGATGGAGGGCCAGAGGTCAGCTGTCCAATCACACTCTTTGTTTTACAGAGGCATGTTGCCTTTACCTCTTTGTTGATGATGTAAAGAGTTATCTCTTACATTAACAGGTCACATTTAGCTATCCTCTACTCATCTGTAACAGCTTAACAATATGTTGAAACCATCCTACAGCTAGCTGCATTTCCTTTCGTAGCACCTTCCGTTCAGCAAGGTTACTAGTCTTTTCGCCAACAGCATATGAATGGAATTTGGTAGGTTTGTAGATCCGGTGCAATAGTTAATGAATGCTGTTAATGAGACAACAGATTTCTAGAATAATTTAGCACTTGCTTCTATTGGTTTGATGGTGGCGATGCAGCAATATATATATATATATATATATATTTGATGTGTTATAATATATTTAAAAAATTATTCTCCAAGCATTAACAATACATTAGCAAGGTTAGAATAGGAATTTTACACTCTAAGCATTAGTGTACACAAACTTGCACACACACCTCCACTAAGAGAAAAGTCAGCAATTTCTGATTTTAACATTCAATGAACAACTATTAGAAATTAATGGGTCCCAAGGCTTTAAATTTGAATTAATTTTATTATCTGTGTATCATGTATATTTCTTTTGAATAAAAACTATTACTTTTTAATAGTGTTACGATTTCTTTGGTAAATAAAAGAATATATGTATATGCAATTATAATATAAATATTTCCTATTAATTCACAACATTTATTTGAAGTTTAGCATGATAAATTTAATTTTGTAGCAAATATAATGAACTTATAAATGAATATATATATATCTTGGCTTAGGTTATTGCGCTTATTTTCATGACAAGAAATACACATATGTTAATTGTTTAATTAAAACCGAAAAAAATTCATAAGATTAAAATTATTTTCTTACAATTAAATTTTAAAATAAATCATTATCATGTTTCTGGTACATATTTAACAAACTTCTAAATAAAACGTTTTATTTTTGAAGAAACATAAATACTACAAAGCCAGCCAGTGCGGCAAAACAGAGTTTCGGAATTATACTTCTTTTAATTTGTGGTCTCTGTCAATAAATTTAATGAATTTTTCAAGCTTCCTTAATGTTTCCGTAAAAATTACTTCATAAACAATTTTTCCTCTAACAACATATGTTCTTCATTATATCTTCACGAGTAAAATCAATCATATTAATTTGGAGAACAATTTTTTAAATATATTCTACACATCAAATATTGCTGCATCTCCACCATCTAACCAAAAGAAGCAAGTGCTAAATTATTCTAGAAATCTGTTGTCTCATTAATATTCATTAAAACGTTCCTAATATTACGTTCGAAAAATGCTTTATCTGTGATACTCCTTTACAACGTATTTTACTGGCTCCACGTCTAGAATACGTTTACAATATTTTTAGCATTATACTTATTTCACATTATACTTACCTTGCCTTATTCGCAATAGTTTCATACATGCTTTCAGCTCTATTTAAAATATTTCACACAAATTTTCTCGCTTAAAATCTTAAATATAATTTATCTCTTTGCGTTTGATCCTTTTAAAATAATGAATGTAAAATTATCCATTTCGGTACTTATTTGACAATACGAAGCATGCATTTGGTATATAGTTCACTTAGTATTAAAATATACGTGGAGAACATCTTATTCGCTATTGTTTTTAAAATATGTTAAACGAAAATTCATAATTTTATGAGGAAATTGTGACTATTTTATTTATGAAATTATGAATAAATGAAATCTCACAAGTTTACTAAGAATTTTATCCCAGTTATTCAGATAAATTTTAATGTACTGCACCAAAACATAATTCCCTTCCATTCATGCATTAAAATAGTGATGGTATTCGAAAATGGATTAAGTCACTTTTATTACAATACAATTTATAGTATAACTTTGTGCTGCAAGTTATTATTGCAATGTCTTTTTTTCATTAACTATAACGTGAACTTAGAAATTTATATATATGGACTCTATGTTATCCCCTAATATCATGTTAAGGTTCCCTAATATAATCTAAGATATCATGACCGCTGATCATATATTTTTCAACAAATTAAACTAAATAAAAGGAATAATATTATAATAGTGAATAAGATATATCTTACACTAGCTTAGAAATTTTATTTCATCACTCTGATATACGTTTTCACTTTTGAATCAGTGTGTATAAAAGCAAAAAAAATATATTTATGACTTATATTCATGTGTGTGTTTAGGTAAGGAGACAACTATGATAAGTAAAATGCATTCTCTATGTTAGAAATTACAAAATAATGCATGAGTTAATTAATCATTTTCATGAATTTTTTTCTTGAATAGTATGTAACAACACTCTTTCCAGTCTTCTGATATAGGATTAAAATATACTTTGTCAAATACAGGAAGGGCACTGAAATTTACTTTCTGCTTGCCCGTAGAACGGGAACATTACCTATTATTTTCACTGTATATGTGTGACGGGTGCTTACGCGTTTCACTAACCTTCTCTCGACTTCTTTAAATTGTTTTATTTATTTCAACCAATCTCCTCCGAGAGCCAAAAAGTGTGACTTATGCAAACGAGATATTTTCGGGTTTAGCGAGTTCGAAAAGGATATAAAAGGGAGAAATGAAATGAAGAGATGAGGGTGATTTTGAGAGAGTAGTTTTTCTAGTGGAAATATATTCGTCGGGAGAATACTATTGAAAAGTATTCATTAAATCGGTTCGGGACGGAACTGAAAGATAGCTGAGATTGAAGCCGCTCATTAAAGCAATCCAGATATAGAAGAACCTGCCTTAAGAAAAGGTATCAGGTCAGTTGTTTTCATAAATTAAATATAAATGTGTAGCTTGATTGTACGTGTTGTTCTCCGTGGATTCAGTTAGGATTCCGTCGTTCATAATCGAATTCTTCTCGTACTCCACTGTATTTTGTTGATCTTAAGGGTTTGAATAGTATTTGTGTAATCTCTCATTAAGAAAGGTCAATAAGTAAGATTGATTTATTAAATTAGTTGTAATTAATTATGGATCCAACATATTCAGATTTAGATAATACGCGAAGGGGAGTTAATAATCATAGGGGTAGTGATAGATTACGACATATGTTGTTTTCATGCTCGTTAAACACAAGAGAGTCATAAAACTTGCTTGTGATTCAATTCAAATTCTTTGAACCCATTAAACTACATATGAATTCGATCGTAACTGCTTTGAAATAAGTGGGTCTCCCCACACTTGTTTTCATTAGCAATGGCTTGCCCGGAATGAGTGACCATGTAGTTACCACGAGCTTGCCTGTAATATATCTTTAAAAAAACACACAGTTCTCCCTTAAAAAGTAAAACCTACTGTGACATAAAAAAAGATCAAGTGAGCACAAAAAATAAGCAGTAGAGAACACCTGAAGCAAGATGGGGACGTCGTCAACTTGCCCCAATCGGCCATATTAAAAGTGAGATTTTTATGGTAAGATTAAAGGGAATGAAATAAAAATAAGCAGTTGTTGTGCGAAAAGCATATTATTTAAAGTAGCCATGTATAGTAACCAATAAACAATTATTTTACTCGGTAATCTACGAGATTTTACTTTAAAAGTATTGAAAACTGCAATACGCGTCTGACAAAATACACAATCATCAAACAAATAACTAAATGGTAGCAGCTTCATTGAACCAGTTTTTAGTATTTAAGAGTGTGTATGAAGGTATTATATATATATATATATTCTAAATTCTGGTACTAGAAATAATTTATAAATTCATATTTTTTATTCAATAATTGATCATTGCAGCTTGAGATAGGAAGTTATAAATATTTGTTTATAAGTTTACATACAAATTTAATTAGTATAGCTGCAAACTTTTACCAGCACTATAATATATGCGTATAGTAAAAAAATGCAACAAATATACAGTGTGCCAGCTAAAGTCCGTTGTCAAGTCAATAACTTATGAACGTCAAGAGCTATAGTCATTTAAGTGGGATCTGAGTATAGTAAACTTAATGTGCACTACATTAAAAAAAATATTTATAGTGCCGCCTGACGGATAAATTTGGAGTTAGCGTTTTGATACAATCGAAGATGCATGAAAAAGTAAACTACAAAGTTGTTCAGCATCATCGATTCAGTTAAGAGAAAGACACCTGTCGTAAAATAATGTTAAAAATAGAAGGCGTAAAATGCATCCGACATCTGTGCAGTCACTAACGGCAGGGGATGATCAGAGATGCTATGTTTGGTGCGACTTCATTATGAATCACTTGGAGGTCCAGATGTCGTTACTTGTCGGCATGATATGAAGGGATGAGGCATGCTTTGTGTGTAATAATATGCACATTAAGCAAAAAATTCATTTCTGGTCAATGAATAATCCTAGATTTGCTGTCAAAGCTCGACACCAAGTTCTTTGGTAGATAAATATTGGATGTGGAATATTCAAGAACATACTGGTTGGCCCGGTGTCTTATGAGGGCACGTTTATGGGAACCCTATATTTGACATAACTGAAGGAGTACTTTCCGATTCTTGTAGAGAATTTGCCTTTGAGTGACATTGGGAAGGTATGGTTCTAACACCGCACAAGGTATCACGTGTCACATAAGAGATTCAAGACACATTCGAGCAACAAGTTATCGTGTATAATGATTGCCTTTAAACGAACTGCACGGTCACTTGATTTGAACACATTGAATTTTTTCCTGTGGGGATACATTCAAACACAAAGAGTGTCTTCTAGCCCTCCATCAATACTACATAAACTTTGAAGCCGTATTACGGATGCTAAGGACAGTGTGTCACGTGTCATGCAGAAGAAAGTGCAGTGGGAAATGCAGACCCATGTCCAGATGTGTATTTTTGCTGAAGGGCACCATTTTGAGCATTATAGAGGAATCAGCCATATTTTAGGAGAGTGTAGTTTTGTTGAAAGTGATCAAACACATGTGTGTTTTGTACTTTTCATCTGTATCATTTGTGTACGCAAGATTTTTTTTTGTTATAAATCGATGATGCTGAGCAACATTATAAATGACTTTTTTCATGCATCTCGTACTGAAAAAAAAACTCCAAAATGACCCACCAGATAAGGCTGTAAGCATCTTTTTGTGCAGCGCATGGCAATTTTATTACACCTAGACCCCATTTTTACGACTATAGCTCTTGTCGTTCATAAACCATTAGAGTGACAACGGACTTTAGAGGGCCCATTGTGTATTTAATTTTAAATGCTCTATAATTTTGGAAAAGCAAAATAAAAAATAAACCCCTAATTTTTTAAAAATTTATTTAGGGTTTTTAAAAACCTTACATATTGTTATGATCTTTATAGAAAACTGTGATTTATATTTCACTCTTAAGAAAGATGCTAAAAATATTCATTTCTAATTAACTATACTACATTCTTTCAAATGCTTAGCAGATACAGTTCGATCGATAAATAATATTTGTACATAGATACTCTATTATGTCTGTAACAATGCATTTATTTTATCAATATAATTTTTGCTAGCATTCTTCCCAGCAAAATAATACTTGAATTATTAAAATACTTCGATAAGAAATATATGACTGCAGAATGCACCTTATTTTGCATTTTCAGCTCTATAATAGAAATATTACTTTTGTTCTGCATTTTAATGAATTAATTATGATGAAAAAGCTATTGCACGATTTTACTTTGAGCAAATCTGTCTCGTATTCTCATTACACCGATCGCAAATTCTCATTTTAAGAGAAACTGAAAAGATTTCCACTTTGAACTTCATTTGAAAAATCAACTACACTGAACTGCGAGACTGAATAATAAAAAAGACATAAAAGAAGAAAAGAGTTTCCAACTGGAATTTTCTCTAAATATATGAGAATGGAAAAACTAGCCAGTTAGCACCATTTTCAGGGGTTCGTAAATTAAAGAGAGGGCTTAAGAGAGAAGCAAGAACTTCTCAATGAATAATACATTAAACTTAGAGTTAAAGCTTTTCATCCATTTTCCTCGGGTGATGAAGAATTTTAAGTCAATCTTTTTCTCATCATTACATCCTTTATTGTCTGGAAGGACTATCTATTTCACTGAATAAAACAGTTCCAATAGTTTTCTCAATGTATACTGAGCTTGAAAAGGTATTACTTAAATAACTCTTCCCCTCTCACACAACATCCTTTCTGCTTTATTGATCCAATTAGTCTCAAAGAACCTTTACTGTCGTTCTACTGAAGACTACAATTAGAAACGACAACTTTTAGTTGTAGTGCTACCTTAACAAGACATGCAAACACTGAATATCTCATCGGAAGCTAGTTGGATGAGGATGGTTAGCAAAGATGCTGCGAGCTTTCTTTTCACAAAGTACGTCTGATAAATTAGCGGAGAAACTGATTTCTTATAGCAAAGGAATTGAAAATTAGAAGACTAGTGGTGTTGATTAGAAGAAAGAAGTTTATATTTCAGTATGTGATAATTTAATAATGAAATTTGCGAGAAAAATTGGAAGTGACGAGAAGAATTTTATATTAAATTATAGTTTAACTGTTTTTAAAACGTAATAAAATATTTTCATACTTTTATTTTGTAATAGAAGGTGACATCTTACTCTGACATTTTCGTTATCTAATTACAAAATTTTTGAAAAGAAACTTGTGTGTAGGAAGCTGAAAGTTAATAATAGACTTTTGTTTACTATTTTTGACACCATAAAAATGCTTCATATAGGAATAATAATTGTAAAAATACAGTCTGTTAGTTAATGCTTTTTTAAATTGTGGAGTAAACTCAGGATTTAAAAATTCCTTGTTTAAATTTCTTATATGCAAAAAAATTTAGAAACAGATTTTTAATATAAAGTGAGCATTTTTCTGGGAAACTCATATTTTTTATTATAACAATATAGTATACAATATATAATGACTTTCTTTTAATTTTATGAATTTCAAATAAACAATTATAGTTTTTGCGTTATGTTTCTAATAATTGTAAGGCCTCTTAAACTAAAAATTTCAAAAGCATCCTAATAACTTATGTTCAAAACTTTTGTAACAAAAACGGAAAACATTAAATCAGTGTATATTTGTCTGTGGAAAAGTTACAGTACAGTAGAAACAAACACGGTAAAATATTTAAACAGAAAAAAATAGAAAAATAAAAGCGAAAAATAATTAAATATATATTAAGAATTAATGCTAATACTATTCTACTTATCTAGTTTAATATGTCCTCCGTAAAACTGCATTAAATTCAAAATGCAAAAATCCCTTTAAAGATGTGAAAAACTTGATTTTCAAGTAATTGAAATAAATATTAAGTAAAATAAGTATTGGTGATGTAAGGCCATTAATTGTCAATGAAAATGTCCCCTTTTAAAAACTCGTGTAAGGCTATATAAACTGAAAAATATTTTTTCTTCCCTTAAACAGGAACTTTTCTATGCTTGGATATTTAAGTTCAATGTAACTGATAAATAAAGAAAGGACATTCATAAAAAAATTTCTGTAAGAATTATTCATATTTTTGACATAATTGGGTATTTTTTTTACAGTAAGTAGCATTTTTTCGTTTAGTAAAGTATATAATAAGATTGATTCATGGAAAAAAAGAGAAAGAAAAGCTCTTGAAAGGGGGAGAAAATTTCATTTGCTATACTATTGATTTTTTTTCCCTAAGGAATATCAAAAAATAACAAGATTTTGTGTTTGCACACATTTCAAAATATTGTAAAATGTGGGATTTCAAAAACATATTTATGTTTAAACAAAAAATATTGCATGCCAGAACTGAAGAATCATCAATGAGACAGATATCGATATTTAATGCATATTTCAATATATATGCAGATTGGTGAAATCAAACTTCATGGGCAGCTTCTAAAACCTTTTTGAATTAAAAGGAAAAATGAATGGAAATGTAATTAAATAGTTGCATAAATTCTAGATACATTTTACGATTATTCCAAAAATTACATGACATTTTATATTACAATAACCATCTTTTTGGAGATTTTGGAATTTAATTTCACTACACACAAATTTGTTTTCATGAAAGTTAAATCCTTTAACTTTTTAAGTGGAGAATTCATTAGAACTTAGAATCACTTAAGAAATTGGAGCAGAGAGAGAGTTTCTCAAACTCTGGGGAGCGCATTCTGACATATAAAAAATATAATAGACTTTTGCAATATATAATATACTTATGAATGTATTTATACTTCTTGATGTATTTGATAATTAATTTATTAATTCTAAGTTAAGAACTAATATAATAATTACTAGTGACTCCGATGGTGTTGCCATATACAACATTTAATACATTTGGGATAATTTCTATGGTTTATAATTTAAATCGTATTGTAGCTTTAGCGTCAAAGTACTATTATTGAATTCAATACATTGTTACTGTATGGAGGGGGGCGCGAGGGAAATTATGATTTGAAACTGGGTTGCAAATGTTGAAAGTTTGAGAAACAATAAATTGGAAGAAAAAATTTCGTATTTTGAAACATTTTGATCTGTTGCAAATACCTGGTATTGTGGTTATTTAATCAAACTGAACTTTTCTGTTCAACAAAATTTGAAATCCTTATTTGATATTAACATTTTTCAATTTCAGAATGTGTGATTTTCGAAGTAAAGATTGAAAAAGATATACAAAGATCTGAAATAACACTTCTTAAAAATATTTTAACAACCTCTTTCATTCATAAATATACTTTATTTTTGTTTCATTTAATGTATTATGATTAAAAAGTTTAATTTCAAAATTAAAATAGTAATAACAAGAGCTTGGAACTTGCAATATTCAATTTATATTTATACAATAATCCTATTTCGATTTAAAATATAACACACACAAAATGTTATGGTAAAAATAAATATTTTTTTAAATACAAAAACACCATTTTCATCGTTTTTAGTATTTATAGCCTTCAGTTTGTATTAATTTACCATTTTTAGAATGTCATAAATGTATTGCTTTCCTTTAATTTCAACTGCATAACTCCCGACAAGCAACATAAGTAAAGGCCTCTCAACTACTTGTCTTTGAGCTTCTCTAAATATTCCCTTGGTCAACGGGATTGCCCAACTGTTTAAACTCTGGCAAACAGACGTCTCCAACCGTCCCTGGATCATGCTAATCTAATCGCCAATTGGAAAACAAATGACAAGCAATTCCTCAGGAAGGCATCCCTTAACTCTATGTCAATGATCAGTCGAAGAACAACTTGCATCAGGGTCATAAATGAGCCAAAGCATCATTGTGTGTGTGTGTGTGTGTGGTGTGTGTGTGTGGTGTGTGTGTGTGTGTGTGTGGTGTGTGTGTGTGTGGTGTGTGTGTGTGTGTGTGTGTGTGTGTGTGTGTGTGGTGTGTGTGTGTGTGTGATTCTGTTGCTGCATTTTCTAAAAATAACCTAATATGTAAGGTATCTAACTCTTATTCGTTTTTGATACAAATGTGCGTCGTTTTTCAGGTTATATAGTATAAATCAGTGTGTTTTGATTATTATTCGATGTTCAATTTATGCATAAGTGGTTTAACGTAATATGTGTTTATATATGTAGATTTGTGACGGATCTATACGCTTCATTTTTCCACTATTCCTTTTGGGGAAACTTTGGGGATAGCATTCACGTTAATTCACAGCTTCTCAAGAAGAAACCATGATATTTAAATTAGCTTGACTATATAAAGTCTAGGTTTTGTAGAGGTAGGATAGAAGGAGCCGGAGAGCTGTTGCGATGATACATAGGTGAGAATATTAGAATATTTCATTCACAAACCTAGCGCGAGTTAAGGAAGTAGTTGATAAGAGATTAAATTATTAGATTGAGGATCTAAGATAGAATGAATCAGATTTATTTATCGGCTCATTAGCGCTTGTTCTTCTTGTCTAGTTCACGTAGTCGGGTTTACTTAGAGTTATTCATGAGATTAGATAGCTCATTTTATATATCACTCCTAGGGTTTCCTTTTGTAGTTTCACTTGTGATTGTTTAAGTGAGTTTGAAGAGAAATAAAATAATAGTTATTATGGAAGTTGTTGGTGATGATTTGTTTCCCCCACACACACACCTTTAGGTAGGCAAGACGGTGAGAGAGGGGTGACGAATAGGCCGACACCCACCCCCCTCCAGATTTATATTGAAATTATTTATATTGAAATTTCGTAGAGGATATACTTTCTGTATTAAAAGTTGAGAATTCAGAGCAATACATTCATTGCAATAATTATCCAGTTTTTGACATTACAGAATTCTAAGACTTCTTTAATCCCAATGTTATTAGAATTTATATTGAATTTTCTCAAAAACTTAAATATTCATGAGAAAAAAATGTTAATGTATATCAATTAAAAAAAATTCAAACTTCTTATAAATAATAAGCAAAATGTTGATAACATGTATTTAATCGACACATGTTATTGGTATAAGTGTTTCAAAAAAGATCACATAAAAGTAACATTTCATTCAGTACTGGAACTTAAAAATGGCATCATAAAACCAGCAATCTCTGTCAGTTTTCATCTCTGTCAGTCTCTGTCAGTATGACACTTAATTAAATCTACTTATTCAGATGTGATTTAGAATTCATAATAATTCATCAATTCATTTGTAATAGTTTCTGCATAGCACTTGATATTCATTGTAAAAGATGATCTATTTCAGCCGATACGTATCAGTAACTAATAAAGCCTCTTAGATTTTCTACCATATGCCACTGTTACTCAAATTCTTCAAATGAGTTTCTGCGTAAGCATTTGTTGCAACCAAATTGCAAGTGCATTTTTTTTAACAAATCCAGTACTTTTTAAAACAAGGACAGAATAGAAGGTTTCTTAAACGGCTTTCTTTGAGCATTCTAAGTAGATTTTGATGCTAATAGTAGCAATTCATTTTGAAAGATCCATGTTAGTTTGACAATATTTCTTTTCGTAACAAGTTTCCTTGAACAGCTTCAAAGCCCTCTATGCTTAAAGTTTTTTTGTTCCTTGTAATTTCAAGGTTTTTTCAGTTTAATAAAAATATGGAAGTGCTCTTTAAAAATTGCAAGTCAGAGAACTGTATTTTTTCTGTCAAGAAACCAGTAACATTTTTTAACGTTATCTTGTTATATGAAGTAAATTCCAAAATTTCAACGTTTCAGTTTTTCGAGAATTCATTATTGCTTTATTTAAGCATAAAAACTTCACTTATTTACTTAACTACTAAAATACCTGAAGTAATTTCCTTGTCACTTTACAAATATTAAAGGTTTTAAGGTGTTTGAATAGGTTGGGAGTACTATTTTCTTGTAATTTTCTAAAAAGAACCCTAATGTTTTTCGTCGTTATGTAACCCTAGCATC
The DNA here is from genome assembly GCA_019973975.1 of Trichonephila clavata. Lineage (NCBI taxonomy): Eukaryota > Metazoa > Arthropoda > Arachnida > Araneae > Nephilidae > Trichonephila > Trichonephila clavata. Next base: position 57,742 of record BMAO01038121.1, read on the forward strand.
TTTTATCATTTGTATGCATAAATGTAACAAATGATTACAAAATGTAAGTTATTAAACGTTTTACTTTAAAGAATATTCGTATTTTCTTTTAAAAAATACTATAACGTATTGTTTCAGTATATTTCTGATGAATGGACTAAAAAATTTCAAACTATATCTACGGAATCAGAAAAGCTACAGACAAGGAATTTTCTACAATATTTTTAGAGAGAAATTCAACTAAAATATCAAAAAAAATTAGTTCATTTCGTTGCTTTTACTTCATTCGCTGCATAATACAGTCAAAAATATACATAATGGTGAGATTTCAGGCAAGCATCTCTACTGGTTCTCAAGACTTTACATTTGCTATTCCAAGAACTTCCGTGCAAAAATATAATTTTAAGATAAACGCTTTTTGAATTTCAAAGAGGTTTATTTTCCCTCAAAAGAAATATATTTATAAAGCTAATTATTAGAATTTTAATATAGTAAAATAAGAGAACGTGATCTTTAATTGACATCTTTAAAAACTATTTTCCTCAAGAGTTTTGTATAAAATCATTTATTCTATTCGAAAAGCAATGCGTACTTTCATTTATTTTTTCACCTGAAAACTGAACAAATGTGCAAGGGGTGATCAAATGAAAAGGTACGAAACGACACGGTGGGTACAAATATAGACTTTATTCAAAATATACACCATAGGCCTGAGCACAACGATCCCACTGATGAACAAGCCGCAGGATTCCTTGTTCCCAAAATTCCTGTGGCTGTGACGAGACCCAGTCCTTCACAGTGTCCTTGAGTACGTCGTCCGAGTTGAAGCGCTTTCCTTTCAGGTGTTTCTTCAGTGGACCAAACACATGGAAATCGCAGGGTGACATGTCCGGACTGTAGGACGGAGGGTCCAACGTCTCCCATTGGAACTTGTCCAGTTCCATTTGTGTGACTCTGGAGACGTGTGGACGCGCGTTATCATGGAGCAGAACCACACCCTCCGTGAGCAGCCCCGGTCTTTTGCTCTTGATGGACCTGCGTAGGCGTCGGAGTGTCTCACAGTACACATCGGAGTTAATGCTTTTTCTGTGCTCGAGTAATTCTGTGCTCGCATCATTTGGACGCCGCTTTTTATAAGAGTCTTTGCTCTCTCCTGCGCATGCGGGCACCCGCGCATGATCCGATCCCAGTCAGAGTCTCCAATGGCATCCCGAGATGTCTCGCTACATTCTCCCTTGGCGCAATATGCAAATATTTAACTGTTTCATTTTTATGTCGTTTCGTACCTTTTCATTTGATCACCCCTTGTATATATATATAAAACATGATTACTTAATTCTATGTTAACCAGAATTTGTTTTATTAATTTTATATGACTATAGTTTTAATGAGATAAATATAATGCGTTCAGAGATGAGAAACCATAAAATAAATGAAAAGGAATAATATAGTATATGTTTTCTATTGTTTATGACAAAAGCTAATAATAAGAAATTTTTCTGAAAGTTTTAATTTTTTATTAAGGTTTAGATTGAACTCAGATTTCCTGTTATATAACATTAGTACATATCTACATGTTATTACAAAATATTTCAGCATCCTAAAAGATAAATATTTTGATGTATCTTTGGTCAATTATAATTGGTTGTAAATTTATGATTTCTAATAATAATATGGTAATATAGATAATTACATTACTAAGATAGGTATCAAATATGGTATGCATCTAGAGGTATTTGAAGAATTTAAAATAAAATTGTCTCCACATTAAATGAAGATATATAATTTTACAGCAAATACTACTATTATCAAAGACATTAAACAAAAGACTAAAGAGCAGCAAAAATTATTTTTATTATAGGTTATGTTTATAAAGTATTTGGAAACTATGTTACAATTTTAAACACTGTTACAGCTTATTGTGTGTGCATGCGAGCGCACGAGAAATATTTTCTAAATAATACAACATTTTTTAAATCATAAATTTGTGATAAAGAACTAAATAACCACATTTCAGCTATTTCTCAAAAAATTAGGAACTCACATAAATATTTTTAAAGAGCCACATTTTTTCTGAATTCTTAAATTTCAGAAAGTCTTGTTAAGTTCCGAGTAGTTTATAATGGGTGTATTACAAACATTAACAATTCTAAGAAAATATGTCAAGATATGATGCAGGCTGATATAAATAAACTTAACAATATAGCAGTATTTCAAAATGGGAAGAAAATTATTAATTGTGTAAAATATTAAAAAATTTATAGTTTTCGATTTGAAGATCTTTTCAATTATATTGATAGGATTGATGCTGCGATGGTGCATTTATGATTAAAACAATATTTCAAAATTTTGATTATAATAAATTTAATAATGTAATATAAATTAAGATTAGTTAAATTCTATTCAATTTGTTATACAAGAGAATTATATAAACCTGTAACGGTAATTATTATAAACTGGTTAAATATTTACCTCAGAGTGGACCAGCAAATAATTATCTAGCTAACATCTACTCGTATTTATACTTTTAATAACATAACTAGATACATCATATCATATTACATCGATTTGCTGGTGATCTTGTAGTTTTTGCCAAAAATAAGGATTTCAAACCAAACGAGAATGTTCATCCGTACTATCTTGATTCCCGCAAACAGCATTATGAATAATACACATTTTCTAGACATTAAAAAAAAACTACATTTAATGTATCACATAGTATATACTAATAGTTATGACTGGAGAGAGAATATTTATTTCAATATTACAAAAGCTTCATGTGTGCGTGCAAGAAAATAAAGCTAAATATTTAACCAAAATTGGCAAAAACGTTTTTCTTTTTCAATCAGAAATTTTCCTTGGAAAAGTATCAAATGCTTACTAACATAATGCATGATTATTTAAACAATTTTATCACTAGCATGACAAACAATTTAGCAATTCGCCCATTCAAGTAACTGGTAAAAAATTAAAATTCATATTTGAAACAGGAGTGATACAAAATGAAGCATTAATAAATTAAATTGAACCTCAACAAACATGGAAAATAAAAAAAAATGTTGAATTTCTGAAACAGCTGTCATAGAATACGCGTCATATCGAAAGCAATGAAAAAGAATTTACTTTTCCATTCGAATATCATTCATCCATGATAAAGAAGGCGGACCTTCCAGGTGGAACAGGTCTCTCGATCACTCACTTTGATTGACAGTCCCTTCATTACGTCTCAGGGGGGTTTATGGTATCTTGAGCATTTCAAACGAGACATTTTTAAAGGGATATTTTTAGATCAGGAAGCTCTGACAAGTAAATTCGATTATAAATCAAATTTATAGATGACTCTTATTCTGGATTAATTATTTTTACAAGATTAATTTTTTCCTCTATGTTTTCATCAAAAATATCACTCAAAATAACATAAATTATCTTTTAAACCAAGTTCAAGATAAGCGTTTTAAAAAGAACCCCACTTATCTAAAACAAAAATATCGAAAGAATACTTCCCTATTTTTCATTCTTCAGTACATAAATATTGAGAGACATTGTAGGATAATATTCCAAATGGTCCTGTCTACTCTTGACAGTGATTAATCTAGATAAGACTCCAGCATGTTCTGGGATTTCAAATTATCTTAGGAGTGGAAATAAATTAGTACTTTCTACTAGACTAAATATGGATATAATGAGCTATATTTTATAATAATGAAGTTTAGCATATATGATATAGAAAGTAGTATGTATATTTACAAAGACAGAAAAGGTTCAATTATTTCTCGATCATATTTTTTATAGTGAATAGTAAAATAGAACTATAATGAGAGCCCCTCAAAGTAAAATAAACTACCCTAAATGGATAGGGAAACACACAGAAAATTATTTTTCAATTTAAATTATTCTAGAAATCTCGGAGCACATTATTTTTCGTCAAAACTTCACTCTTCTTTCGTTAGATATGGATAATCTGTCACGTCATTGTGTGCACACACACACACAACATAGTTTTTACAAATCTCTGTAAGATGTACCTATCTTAAGTGGTTTCTTGAGGTTTTAATTCACATGTAAGTGATATTAATATAAGAACTGAGTAAGTGAGTGAATGATTGTGGGGTTTATTGTCGAAGAGCCAATTTCGACTATAATGCGCCAAACATTATTGTCGCAAGAGCCGATTTCGGCTATAATGCGCCAAACATTTGTTTTAAATAAAGTAAATGTTTAGAAACTCAGTTAAAATTTTAAAATACTGTAAAATAATAAAATAATAAAAAAAACTGAAGAATGAAGACACTAAATTAGCGCAATACAAAATATAAACCAAAATAATAATATTATTAATGGATAAGTAATCAAATTAAATAAATATATATTAATTTTACACAAGCACATTTAATATTTTTTAAGCTGTGATCCAGACGTGAAAAGAAGAAAAGGGAAAATTGAATGACAAGAAAGAGGGTCGAGAAAATAGAAAAGGATCACTAGGGTACCCCGGGGTCGTGACACCCGTGTTTACCAAAGACAGTAAACCCCTTGGAAAAAGGAAAAGATCACTAGGGTACCTCGGGATTGTGTGACACCCGTACTCACCTAAAGAAGGTGAGCCCCTGAGGAGAAGAAGAACTAAGAAGTTATAATATATAAATGAATCTTCTTTTTCTATATGAAACTGGATTTAGGAGCCTCAAGGCAATAACATTCTTTTTTATCTGATGTTTACAAATATTGATTCTCGTAACCAACTCTTTGTGACTATTTTCGAATATTCTTAAATTACGTTGTCTTGTGAAAAATCTCTTTCTCAGTATTAAATAAACTTAAATCCATTTAAGTAAATATGCAATAGAAACCCCTTAAGAGCTTATTGGCAAGCTCGAGTTGCAAGATGTGTTAATCGATAACGAGGAAACCTTTTGTGAAATTAAAAACAGCCAAAGTAACATTTGAAAGAAAAGGTGTGTGTATGCGTTTCCGTATAACATTCTTTAAAGATTTAATTTTTGTTTAAGTTTTGTTATTTATTCATATCTTACCAAATAATCACATAGATCAATATGAATAAAATATGTATCACATGTATTTAACTAACACATAAAAATAGTGAAAGTAGAAAGATTATCTCAAATATTACTCAACCACACACACAACAGCTAATAATAAGTAATTTTCTTAAAAAATTCTAGCTTAGATGCCCAAAATTAAAGTACTTTATTTCTCCAAAGCTTATTTCATATGAAAAGGAAGAAACCTTTGTTTTAGACTACAGAATATAAAATAGAATGGACTTAAAGTAAGTGGAAATGCTTGGAGTGAGTGAGTGAATATTAACGTCGCACTGTTCAGCTACACGAGGGCTTTTGGCGACGGACCACGTAATTTTGGACCATGGTCAAGTGACGCGGACGACCACCTGAGCTGGCACCCCCTTCTAACTACCACACCACACCAACGGGAGGACGTTTGAGCTCTCGATAGATTTAACGTGCATCGCTCCCCTAGACGGCTAGTCTTCAGTGGTACTGAGCTCGAACTCATGACAAGCTAGCCATGATCCGATACCTTGATCACTTGGCTACCGCGGCCTCCAAAAAATGCTTGGAAAATAACACTCGAGCACTATTAACTACTGTACTTATAAATATATTAAGCATATAAGATTTTTTATAGATTCTAGTGGGCTCTAAACTTGAAATGTCAATTACGTCAAAAAGAGTATGTAAATGTTATTATAAATTATGATTAATTCTAAATACAACAAAGGGGAAAAAATAGCCTCACAGAAATTTATGTGAAAAATTTAGAAGTTCATTAAAATTGTGGCAGATTTGTCCTTAAACCAGTGATTCTCAACCAGTGTGCCACTGATTTTTTTTTTTAATTATTAATTATACTCCGAGAAAAAAAATTTTAAAAATTCAGAACCTAATCTCATTTGGCCGTTTTATAGAAATAAACTATTTTTAAATTCTTATTGACCATTTGGCAATACTAGAAGAGAGAGTTATTCTTTACTTCCCAAATTGAGATATAAACAAAATTTGATTGGGTTCGGAATCCATTTATGATAACGAATACATCTGTAAATGAATTAACTTCGAATGAAAAGAAAGAACTAATTTCGCTCTGTAATAATATAGATTTAATTTCAAAACATTTGGACACAGTCAAGTGATTCATTTTTGATTAAAATTAGAGATGATCATCTCATACTAACCAAAAAAGCTTTAAAGTTAATGTTATAATTTTCAACTTATTTGTGTGAATTCAGATTTAAATATAAAAAGAAAATAAAGATCGAGACTTTTAAATGTAGATGATGAAATGAGAGAGGGGTATTATATTTTTTACGACCAAATATAAAAGAAATTATCAAAAATCATCAAGCTCAAATTTCGCATTAAATGTATTCTTATAATGAATAACTCCATAAACATTTTGTTGTCTTTTTCGTATATATTACTTTATTTAACATTAATAATTATTGTCATAAACTATTTTAAATTGTGTATTATAGATAAGTAAAATTCCTTTTTAAACTTATTTTATTGTTAGTATCACGACAAATTTCGAAGTTGTTAAAAGTGTACCGCAACAAAAAAAAAGCTGGGAATTACTGCCCGAAACCTTCAAAGAACAATAATGCAATAGATTTTTAATGATATTAAAAAGACTACTTCACAAATTAAATTTCAATTTTTGAAACTTCAACAATTTTAAGCATTCGTACTATTCGTTATCGGTATCCAAAAGCTTGTTATTCACAGATCAATTTGAAAATATGTTCATCAAAAATTATGAACAATTTTCCCAGCTCAAAGCAGCGAGTTATGTATTAAAAAAAAATACCGCCAACTACAATATATTATATTTACCTCGAAGATTCAAATTAAATTATTATCGAATTCGCGCGTTCGTGTTACTGAAATCTAATTCCCCTTTTAACAGTAATTCACTTTGTGAAAGAAATTATTGAGGATTGAGTTGAAGAAAGAACAGGATATTCCAGTGCTTAACAGCATCAAAATGACAGTAAGTGATACTAATTGATTTACTCTTACTTCAGGCACTTATTAAGGTCACACTTTTTTTCCAGGAACGCACGAAATTTAATAAAAAAAATTTATTAGAAAACATGCTTGATTAAAGAATTATGTAAATACGGCTTGGTATGAAAAAAAATCAATAATTTTGAGATTAAATATTTGGAGCTTGTTTACTTCAATTTACTTTAAAATAATTACAAAATTAGGTAGTGAAAGTTAAAGTGCAATCCCAAATGTTTCATTTGCTCCACCTACAGTAACTTTATTTGCCAATATATTAAACAAACAAATGTTTGTATAAGTCAATACAACACTCAGTTCGAAATTAGCTTACTTCTCCTAAAGAGGCAGAAAATACCATCTACTTAGTTATTAACAGTATTTGAATAAATAAGTCAATCTTTCGGGACATAACATGGTAAATAAAAAGGAAGGGAAACATTGATAAAATAATTCGATCCATTTTACTTTCTTTCACATTTATGCACTCTTATGTATTGTTAATAAATATGTAAAAAATTTTAAAAAAGGCAAAAAATATTGCATTCCACAAATTATTGTATCAATAAATACATGAAAAAAATTTATCAAATTTTACAAACATATAGCAAATTTTCACACCTAAAAGATTTTCGGAAATATGAGGTTCAAAAATTGAGAATAAAATAATATTTTTCTAAGTAAAACTCGAGTTTTTACTACAAATATGTAATAAAAAATTGTTACCACAATATAATTGCATTTTTAATCATATGAAATAAATGAAAATGAACTGAACGCGTATTTCCTTTGAAGTATATTTTTTAAACTTACAAACATTCACACAATTTGTAACACATAAGTATTATTTAATTTAAAAATTTCATTAAAATAGAAAACATCAAAGCTGTAAACTGAAAGTTTTTTAGATAAACTGTAAAAGCCATGCTCTCTGATATACACTGTTTAGATATTATTTCCTAAGATAAATACTTTAGGAAACTAATTATTTCTTTTCCCTTTCCAACAGTAAAAGCTTTAGAACATTAATAAACATTAAACAAAATATATGAATAGTTAGTACATGTTGAAGTTTGCATTCAGTAAAATTATATTCAACTTTACTTTATATGTAATGAGCATTAAGTTCCTGAATCACAAAAAAAGGCTAGTATGAAAATCAGAAGTGACAAAGATAACACTAAAATCATGTCCAAAATTAAGATCACAAACGTACTTTTTGTCATAATTTTAAAATGCCTCCAGTAAAACTGATAGAATTTGTATTTTATATATTTTGAAGAATGAGTAGTACAATATCAACCTTCAGTTTAGGAAAAGGTGTTGTTAGCGTTAGTTTTTCTAAAACTACTGGATTGAGACCGTTCAAGCATATGGGATTTTGCCTCCAGTTTTGTGAACATTACATTAAAATAGACAAGTTAATCTGTTTGCAGTTAGAATGAGTTCTCATAATCGTTTACATGATTCCTTGAAATGGAGAGCTATTGGCAGGCTTGAAGCTGATCAGTCTAAAATGGAGGTGGCTCGATGCTTACCAAGTCGCCAGAAAGTGTTCTCGCCGTTTTTCAATCAAATCCCAACAAATTATACTATCACAAGAAAGGTCAGCCAAGGTCGCCACAGAGCCCCAAAATCTGCATAAAATCACTACTTGGCATTAAGTACATTACGACATAGGCGGTCATCGGCTCCTCAGCTTGCTCGTGACCTTGCTGCTGTGTCTGAAAGAAGAATTTTCAGACAAAGAATCTACAGCCGCTTTGCAGAGACTAGTTTTTACACCTTGTGTCCAGTCTGGTGCGTCTCTTTGATTGCATCCAGAAGGAAAGACCAGATATTGTGGAAATGAAAACATCATTCGTAGACACCAGAAGAAAGAGAGTTCTTTTCATTGATGAGTCCAAATGTACCAGACAAAGTGATTCTCGTCGAGACCACACCTGGAGAGAAAATACAGCTCACTTTCATCACTCCTAGTAGCAAAAATCTACAGATTTGATAGCAGAGGAATCTTTGTGTGTAGTGGCATAATCGATGGAGTACTTCCAATACCCAGCGCCATATGGTTGAGATCCTGGAAGCCTATGTGAGGTTTTTGTGGGTTCTTCGGGCCCGGACTACATTTTTATGAATGATAATGCGCAGCCACATAGAACTCACATTGTTGATGAATTTCATGAAGGGGTGGATATTCGCCGTATGGACTGACTCCGAGGTCTCCGCATCACAATTCTATTGAATATGCTTAGGATGGTATAAAAAAAACGCTTTGCATTTTTTCTATATTATCTCAGCGTAGTACCCATCATATCTTCTCAGCGTAGCTCTCCTCCCAGGAATTAAAAGTCACACTTTTGGAAAAATGGGCTTTGTTGCCACAACTACTCATTGACACCTTCATAAATAGTATGAAAGCACATTGTGAGGCTTGTATTGCAATTCACAAAGATCACACTTCATATTAGATTGACTTTTCCCGAGGTAAATGTTTTATCTCTGATTCATGATTTCACACTTTTTTATGAGACTTGTTTTAATTCACAATTAAAATCTTCTCCATACTGTTTATGTAGCTATATTCACAACTGGCATTGCAATTTGTCTCCTTGCCAAATTTCGTAGCAACACAGTAAATAGTTCATCAGTTTTTACAGATTTTCTGTTTTTGACCTTAATTTTGGACATGAGTGTACTTAAAGTTCTATTTTTTGTGTATGAAAATTATAATAATGGAGTGCCTTAGAAAAATTTTCTGTTTGACTCATTTTCCCTCTGATGTTTTTGTGTCCTAAACTAATTGGTACTTATTTTAAAAAAACATAACATATTCTGTATTATATTAAACATCACTAAAATTATAAGCTTCTGAGCTAAATTCACTTTTATAGCTCATTATTTCATTCATTGAGTTGGAATTTTTTTGAATCCAGTAATCTACTTTTAAGGAAATATAAAGACGTTCTAATACTCGAATTTTAACGAAACAATGTGGAAAATGTATTTTTTTTAGATATTTTTTTTCAATTTAAGAGTTTAAAAAAAACTTTGAATCAAAGATTGCGTTTTTTAAATAAAAATGTAGATAATCTGAAGTTTTTTCCTTTTCAAGGTTATACAGATCAAATACAAAATATTTCGTTAGTATTCATTGCTTCAAATTTGCTTTGAAAACGCATTTTAAATGCTTTTAATTTAGAAGCAAAAAGGAATATATTCTTTTAACAAAATATAATATTTTACTTTATAACCATTTTTTCTTTTGTAGAATTATCTAAAATCCCATATTATTGAACTTTGTTTTCAGACAACTCTAATTAAATTAAAGTGTATTTTATAACATTTCTTCTTATGTTTCAAAATCATTTATTTACAGAGAATATACACTGAGGAGCCAAAAAACACTGGTACAGACAAGCGTATACAAATAAAGAGATATGGAACGAATCAGAGTACGGCGCTGCGGTCGGCAAAGCCTATATAAGACTACGAGTGTCTGGCACAGCTGTTACATAGGTTACTGCTGCTACAATGGCAGATTATCAAGACTTAAGTGAGTTTGAACGTGGTGTTATAGTCGATGCATGAGAGGTGGGACATAGCATCTCCGAGGTAGCGATGAAATTTGGATTTTCACATACGACCATTTCACGAGTGAACCATGAATATCGAAAATCCGGTAAAACGTCAAATCTACGACATCGCTGAGGCTGGGGGAAAAAACATGCAAGAATGGGATCAACGACGACTGACGAGAATCATTAAGCAAGATAGACGTACACCCCTCCCGCTAATTGCTTCAAATTTGATTGCGAACCATTCAACGAAACATCATCGATATGGGCTTTCGGAGTCGAAGGCCCACTCGTGCACCCTTTTTGACTGCACGACACACAGCTTTACGCCTCACCTGGGTCCGTCAACTCCGACATTGGACTGTTGATGATTAAAAACACTTTGCTTTGTCTGACGAATCTCGTTTCCAATTGAATCGAGCTGATAAACGTGCACGGATATGGATACAACCTCGTGAATCCACAGAACCTACATGTCAACAGGGTACTTTTCAAGCTGGTGGATGGAATGGAGCGTGTGCAGTTGGCGTGATATGGGACCCCTGTACATCTAGATATGACTCTGACAGGTGACAAGTACGTGAGCATCCTGTCTGATCACCTGCACCCATTCATGTCTATTGTACATTCCGATGGACTTGGGGAGTTTCATCAGGACAATGCGACACCCCCACACGTCCAGAATTGCTACAGATTGGATCCAGGAGCACTCTTCTGAGTTTAGACACTTCCGCTGACCACCAAAATCCCCAGACCTGAACATTGTTGAATATATCTGGAATGCCTTGCAACGTGCTGTTCAGAAGAGATCTCCATCTCCTCTTACTTCTACTGATTTATGGACAGCACTGCAGGATTCATGGTGTCAATTACCTCCAGCACTACTTCAGACATTAATCGAATCAACTCCACGTCGTGTTGCGGCACTTCTGCGTGCTCGTGGGGGCCCTACACGATATTAGGCAGGTGTGCCAGCTTTTTTGGCTCTTCAGTGTATAATTGTATCATAAATACTTGCCTATATTCTTAAGAAAGCAAATTTAAGTTTTAGGTGTAATTGGAGTAGTTTTCCTGGTCTGGACCGTAGAAGTTTCAGCCCCACATTAAAACTAACTTTACAAAATAGGTTATAACTTGCTTTAAAAAATTTACAGCAATTGCAACTCAAGTACCTAAATCTACTTAATTTTAAAAGAAAAAATAAATATTTTTTTACTACAAAGATAAAAACATTGAGACTCATCTGCATAACCCCACTTAAATTAATAAATAAAAATTCAAATTTCGGTGGACTAATATATTGAGAAAACAGGAGACATTTTACTAAATGATATAAATTAAGAAAAATATACTTGGAAAGGAAATTCTTAGTCTTTAATGCAAAAGGCAAAATTTCAAAGAAAAAATATCCAATTTGTTTCCCACGTTTTTACAGTTAAATAATCTCCATAAAATTTATCAACCATATAAATTTGGCCTGTGTCGAACCATTACCATTTTTTAAATAATGCGGAAGCAGAAAATCTGAAAACGGATCTTCAAGCCGGGTTGGAGAAATATGATCTTTAGGCTCATAATAAATACAGGGCCATAACTCAATGTCGAACTCTTGACCAAAAATGAAAATAAAGTGTCTTTCAGAAGATGTGTGGTCTTATCCCTTCTTTCTTTCTAAAACCACGATATAAGAGAAGGGGAAAAATCTTTACGTATACAACTTACTCCTCATAGCATAAGAAGATTCCTGAATTTTTTATTCTAGTTTCCAGTTATTTGACCGTGATCAGAGTGTTAAAGTATTACATTTTCCATACACATACACATATCATGACCCTTCTCATCTTTCAGAACAGTGAAAAATGACCATTGACCATCAGTTATGCAAAATATATTTTTATTTTTCATAGAATTCGTTATTGTAATGTGTTCTTTTAAAAACTACTTTAAAACATATAAGAATTTATCCTTATGCTTTTAAGAAATATTTATAGATCATGTTTTGTGGGAGGATTTACTCTGAATGTTTCAGACAAAAAGAAAATTACTTTTTATAAACTGTACGCTTAAAAGCTCATCTTACTAATATTTTACAAATATATTTATGTTCTAGGGATAAAAAGAAAATACCTTATTTGTTCGATTCAAAGCTGTCTTCGATTCTATGCCCTATCCCGAATTCTCTACAAGCTTTCATGAAATAATAAAAGTGCAAAAGGCTTTATTAATATCCAATATTTACAAAATTTATGAGAAATTTAAAAAAGAACTAATAAAGTGAATAATTGACTTATTTTATCAGTTTCAATAACTTTTAAATACATATATGTACTTGTAATTGATCTAAAATTCACAATCATGTTCGATTTCTCCCATCCAATTAATTTTTCCACCTTCGATTCTATAAGCCACATACTATTTTCAGCAACATTAACATTGGGAAAAAATTGCGGATTAGATTCAAATAAATACGGTAGTTAAGAATTTCAATGCCTTTCATGACCAGTCTAATATATTAATTGTAATGACAACTTTAGATTAAAGATTGGTCTTTTAAAAAAAAGTCCCCCTTTGTTAAAATTCAAACATACTTTAGAAACTGGCAATAAGTTCCAAAATTACTAATATTTTTTGTGTGGTAATACCCTATATTTTTTTTGTAATCACTTAAGTTTATGTAACAACAGGACTCAGTTATTGCTTCTAAATACAAAGCAAGCATTATTTGTTAGAACAGAAAATCAACATCATAGATATAATTAAGAGTCTAAATAAACTTACACTAAATCAAATTACTGCTTAGCTTATTTAGAAGAAGGTAAAAAGGAAAGTACCTTATTTCCTAAAGCAGTATCTCACAACTAAAAATAAATCCCTTCCACTTATCGGTTCATGTTCCATTTATTTCTGAAGGAGAGAGGCGTTCCAGGTTCATGCTGGGATAATAGAAATATCGATAGATACATCAGATCTTAGATTGTTTATTTTAAGTTTGAGTGGAGTGGTGAATGATCCTTCTGATTTGGTGTCATCTCAGGAAGATCCTTAACGACATTTCCATTAAAAATTGCTTAGCTTATATACTTGAAAACTAATAAAAAGAAAGTAATTTAAATGCTTCAAACTTCACTGCTTTAAAATTTCCCAATAATCAAGGGAAAATTTATTAATATTATTCCATTTTTAATAATTTATTATACTAATTTATAGTCGTTGCTTGGTTTTTATGTATTGGAAATTTTACTGGAAGATTCAAAGAATTATCTACATTTTTGAAAACTGAATTATAGTAATCTTCATGAAAATTTTTTACATAAAATAAAAATTGAATGACTGTAGAATGTAAACAGGAATAAAGCAATAAAATGAAATTAATAATTTCGACATTTCATTTATTGAGACTAGGAGATTCTGATAATAAACGTCACATAAAAGATCAAAATCTAATTATTATGGAACAGTTTTAAGTTTTGGAAAAATAATTTCAATATAAATCAAATTTTAATATCTTAATGCAATATAACTTATGATGTACAAGATGGAGCGCGTGGAAATTTCCTTTTTTGAAAGTACAATAAAACATACAACATGTTTCATTCGACTTTATTGTTATTTTGCGCCTACCACACGACATTGGATTTTTGAATTTACACAGTTTTAAACACAATGCCTGTTAAATGTCACCCTTCATTATTAATACATTTATGCAGTCGATTTCGAAAGTTTTGAGCCTCCTTGTCAAGCATATCAACTGGGATATTGTCCATTTTGACCCAGATGTTCTTCCGTAGGTCTTTCAGGGTCTTGAAGTGATCTTTGTAAACCAAAGACTTGAAATAAGCCTACATGAATTAATCAGGAAGGAATAAATCAGGTGAGCACGCAGGTCAGTTTACATCTCCCTCGCAGGAAAAGGAAGGCTGGTCTTAAAACAAACCATGGAAACCCTGGAGGTGGGGGCTGTGGCCCCATTTTATTGTAATTACACGTTATCAAGATCCCTTTCTTGAAGAGCGGGTAAGAAGAATTGTTGGATCATTGTCACATTGTCTGAATTGACACACAAACTCATTCCACATTTTCAGGTGTTCTAACGGTCTTCGGGGAGGTCCTTTCCTATCTTTGAAGGCATTACCCGTTGCTCAGAAGGCATCCATCAACACTAAAACACATTTCTGATCATGAGGAACACGATTTCGTGGAGGAATATCGAAGAGACGATGAAAGGCACGTTGCACTGAAACCAGCGACGGACCATTTGAGAAATGCGCCTCCACGGCAAAAGTGCTGTGATGCCTCTATCACAATATGTTTGAGACTGAGACGGGCAGAAACGCAAATATCCCACTCCACCCTCCCACCGATCCCCTCCCGAACATTACTGCAACAAGTTCAAAAAAGGAAGTTTCCGCGCCTCACCCCTGTATGACCAGTTAAATAAATGGATGCTATTAATAAATATAGTTATTTAGTGGGGTAGGGGGTTAGATGTAAGAGACAAATGTATTACGTAATAAAATTATGTTTTATAAGTATTTCTTTGGAAATAAAATTTAAACATTTTAGACTAGCATTACTCACACACTCAAAACATTCACATTGTACAGAACTTCACAAGATATTGTCTTTTTTCTCATGTAAATAGAAAAATCCTTTCTTGATATGTTTAATATAAATAAATTTAATTTATTATGATCGATGTTTTGAATTATTGATGCAATAGTATATATTTTTGAAATAGTTTGTAAAATATAATTGAGAACTCTAAATTAATATTATAAAAAATATATCCTCGTTGGAAAGTTTTGTAATGCTTGTACTGCAATTTTCATAAGTACAAGCTGCGTAGTAATGTTTCTTTAACCTGGAAATACTTGTAAATAAAAAGAGCTACAGCTATGTAAGTGAGGTCACGTTATAGCAAAATAACTATGCCCAGCCTAATGTCAATAACCCTTAGTGGCTAAATTTAAAAGACAGGCATTGTAAATCAAAAACAAAAAAATAGAGAAAAATTTCCAACTAGAAAGTTTTAGAGCATCAATTGGTCAGAACGAAAAGACATCTGGTTCCCCTTGATACGAAAAATATAGTTGCATCTATGCCTAAAAATGATCAGGTTTTTGTCCAAGATTGGTTGGTTAAAGGATGCACTGTTTCAACGTACTAGAATACGAATATTAAGCCGACACAATGCCTACAGTGTGTGTGTGTGTGTGTGTGTGTGTGGTGTGTGTGTGTGTGTGTGTGTGTGTGTGGTGTGTGTGTGCGTGGTGGTGGTGCGTGGTGTGTGTGTGCGTGCGTGCGTGCGTGCGTGTGTGTGTGCGGCGTGGTGTGTGGTGCGTGGTGTGTGTGTGTGTGTGTGTGTGTGTGTGCGTGTGTGTGCGTGCGTGCGGCGTGTGTGTGTGTGTGTGTGTGTGTGTGTGTGTGTGTGTGTGTGTGTGTGTGTGTGTGTGTGTGTGTGTGTGTGTGTGTGATGTCATCAAACTTTATTAACATAAGTACTCATTTTATGCAATAAATTACACCAGCACAATATTTTCTGATGTAGATTTAGCTGCTCAAAAGAAGCCATCACCCAAGACGTGCAAATGATAACTCTTCTTCCCCTTTTATTTTATATCAGCTAGCACAATGTTCTATATGCTCACCCATGTATTTTTTTCTGTTGTCTAATGCAATTTTTTATGTAGGATTGTAAAACCTTTCAATTATTTTTAGATGTTTTTGCAAATTTTTTATAGAAATTGTGTGAGGGAAATGAATTTTTTTTCTTTTGCACACCTCTATGTAAATAAACAAATACAGATAGAGGCAGATTCATATATTACATATATATGCATTCGGGGATTTTGTTTATTTATTTATTTATTATTATTGCTATTTTTCGATATATAAACATCAAAAAAGTACATTACAACTCTAAAAAGAAATTTAATTTTAATTAGAAAAATCAAACTTACAACCCAGATAATTATATTTTGAAGAAACATCATCGAACTATATATATATACATGCACATGCACGCGCACGCATATAAATACACGTACAACCACATACATAAGAAACTAGATTAATATGATGTTTTCAATTCTACTGTGAATGCGTTTTATATTTTGTAAATGTTCAATATTCTTTTGAGGTAGCTTATCCATATGTAAGTAATTATGTTACTAAGAATACAATCCAAAAATTTGGGGACTGGTGCCATTGCTGACGACGAAAGCAAGTACCTAAAGTTAAACCACTTGAAACGGATTCTCCCAGCCCTTCTTTATCTGGCCAGGTTAGTTTAGTGCATGTCATGTGACCGAACCGCAAGCGCATCTGTTATCTTCCGAAGCTAGTTGTCTTTGCTCAGCGATGAAAGAAAAATGGCTTTTCTTGAACAGCGTTGAACATTAAATTCGCTTAACCGGCTTAGATAAAACACAAATGGAGACTTTCGAAACACTGAGTAAGTGTATGGTGAATCTACCTTGGTGGGATTGAAGGCTTACGAATGGCAACGGCGTTTTAAAGATGGCAGAGAATCCTTCGAAGACAATTAACGCGTTAGACTACCTTCGACTCCACGGAACGCAAAAAATGTGTTGGTGTCTGAATGTGTTCAAAAAAATCGTCGCCAACACTTTCTCAAATTTCAGAGGCTACACACGTCTAGAAAATGTCATTTCACCAAATCCATTCCTCGTAAACTGTCTCAGTTCTAGCAGAGTGATAACTGGTATCTTCTGCAGGACAACGCACTAGCACATCTATCCCAATTGGTAATAGAGTTCCTCGCCAAAACTCTCTCTAACGTTCTTCCACATCCCCTCTATTCACCAGACTTAGCTCCGTGTGAATTTTATCTGTTCCCATGACTGAAAAAACAATTACAAGGATGCCGTTTTGTGTCATCAGATGAGGTGAAAGTAACATTGAAAGGAAGCCGTATTGGAGGTTTTAAAAAATGGCTTCCAGCTGTGCTCTCAGAAGTTACACAAACGCTGGCAAAAGTGTATCGTCGCCAAGGGGACTACTTTGAAGCTGGATGTGCTTCGGTTCTGTAAACTATCCAGGGTAAGGTCTTCTACACCTTGTCCCCAAACTTTTGGATCGTACTACATATGTATGAAGAAGAAATGTATTTGTAAATTCCAAGAAAAAAAGAAAAGAATACCACTTTTTGCAAGAGTTTAAACTATCTTATAAATAAATGCAGTAATTTTAAGCTACTAAAGAAAGAGAAGGGCTTGTGAAAAACTTCTCAATTTGAAATCTCTTATGATTTCAATCCAATATCTTATGTTTCATGAAAGTATCACAATAAATGTCGAAAGAAAATAACGGAACTGGTATACACAATACGTACTCGATTGACACAGACAATAATACAGACAGCAATGGTTAGATTTTGTGTGTATGTAATCCCAAAGAAAAGCAGAGAGTATTTTTTTAATTCTCAATCGTAAGATGGATTTGGGAAAATTAACCCAGACAAAATAAATTGGAGTAATACGAAATATAAATACTCTTGTTAATGGGGGGGGAAATCTCAATGCTATATATAAATAAATAGAATGGAAAGTAAATCACAAATATTTAGCAATAATTTTAAATGACTAAAATTATACCTATAAAATCATTTGTAACTTAAGAGTCTGAATCAAATTGCTTTGGATTGTTATAAGAAATAGATAAATTAATATTTTCATATTATGAAATCGATGATTTCAAAGAACTCTATAGAACCAAAGAAGTAATTTTAAAGTGTTTATTTTAATAAGAAGTCTTTTCAGAAAAAAAGAAGTTGAAGTTTTGAAATCTAATTGCTTACATTTAGATGAAGTTCTTATCAATAAAAGTAATTAAAATTATAATTGTCACTTTCATGATATAAACAAGTAACTATGTGATTAGTTTCTAAACATTTTCAAATAATAATAATAGTTAGTTTCTCAAGCTAAAATTATTATTGGAGCATTCGTGTTGCTTTGCAGTGTGACGCAGATTGAATACTGAATACTTTAGTGAAAAGTTTGGCTCCTACTAGGTTCCTTTAAATTAGGATTTTTTTTATTTAAAAATATGCGAGGCAAGAGATGTATTGACAGTTTTAGGTGAATGGCTAACAGCTTGAATCTGATTTATAGCGTATATTTTCGTTAATACTATTACAACACCCATTTTCAAAATTTATAAGCCGTCCTTTTTCTAATATAACTATTTTGAGTCAATAACATTGCTTGCAATAACCATTTGCTTGATGTTACTATAAACTTATTAATAAAATTTTCTTTTATTACTTAGAGTATTCAATAAAACCAATTCACAAAACTCACTGTTAACTAGAAAAATCGAAGTAAAAATTTCATGCAAAATTATTTGCTCTCTTGAATTATCTTTAATAAAATATTAAATTTAACCCATTCTTCACTAT
Organism: Trichonephila clavata; assembly: GCA_019973975.1. Lineage (NCBI taxonomy): Eukaryota > Metazoa > Arthropoda > Arachnida > Araneae > Nephilidae > Trichonephila > Trichonephila clavata. Next base: position 76,761 of record BMAO01038121.1, read on the forward strand.
GAAATAGTGAAAATGGGTTGAACGGAAATCTACTCCCAAGGTTCACGATGGTGTTTAAATAAAAAAAAATTCCATTTTTGAACTATTAGAGGCCTACAGACTTTAAATTTGGTAAGCATGGTTCTTTTGCTGAATAGAGATTTGGTAAGAACAGGTTTTGCAGAAGTTGCTGGGGCGTATAGATAAGGTCCTCTTTATCTATAAGTCCTCTTATTAGATCCACAAACTTGAAATTTGAAATCCATGCTTCTTTTATGAATAGATATCGCTAGGAACGGATAGTGAGGAAATCGACACACAGGGGAGGTAAAAAAGGGGCGTGACAGAATATCATGCTTCCACATATCCTGGTGTTTTTTTTAAAAAATAACAAGAGGTGAGGGGAATAAGAGTTATTTTCTATACAATCGAAAGCTCATTGCTCGGACTTAGATAATTATATCTTAAAAACAGTATATAGTCATACGACATCATGAAATACCCAGCATGGCGGGAAGTGGTTAGTAAACTTATAATCAGAATTATATTACTTTAGTAATTTAGGCTTAATATTTAAAATGAAAAATTAGATATGCAAAAAATTTATATTCTCTATTAGGAAAACTCATTTACAAAATTTAGTTAATTATTAATTGATTAATATACTCTACCATCATAATTCAACTTCCTTTGAAACAATCACAATGATATCAGCATACTCCAGCCATGATAAGATTTTCAGAAATTATTAGAATGTCCCATTTTTATACGCGATTGTATGATATTTCAAATAAAAATTAACAATAAAAAAATATTTCTTCCTTTTTCTCTATGTTAGCGAAATTTTCCAAGCAAAAAATAAGTAAAAAAAAATCCCAAATGCTCATAAGGACACATAGTTGCTTTTAATTACACTTTACAACTAAAAAAGTTTTAGTTACATTAAAATACCATAAAAATGAGCATAAATTCAGTTTTATGCCGCATAGTTAAGCTATTAAAGTCATGATAGATTTTATTTCTGTTTTAAGTATTCAAAAAAAGCTCCATTATTCTTTTTTTATTTTGTTTCAGAATAAAAAAAGACCTGTTTGAACACACACACTCTTCAGTATATATAAATACATGTATAAAATCAATAATCGTACTAAATTGCTATAAAACGATTAAAACAAAGCTATTTATTTCCACTAAATTCTCTCTTCTTGGTTTTCTGTTGAAGAATTTAAGCTCCCATTGATTTGATGGATGTTAATGCCTATATATATAAATTCAATATTATAAAATTACCTCATTAGGAGAGTAATGTACATGTTTCTATATACAGAAATATTATTATGAATTACATACAACGCAATAAATTTCTTGTTTCAAAAAAATCAGAAAAAATAAAAAGAAACTATAAACTTTTCACTAAAAAATGCTTAATTCAAAAATACCCAATTAATTTTAACAACAGTTATTTGAATAATTAAATTCTGAATAGTAAAGATTCATAATTATTCATTATTAAAAATTTATATTTTTTCCTATATAGATATAGAGTTACCTCCATATTCTAATATTAGATAAAATCACTTATTCTCTTAGTTTTATTTTAACTATCGTATTTTTTTAATATTTAAATACATTTATAATCTTAGTGTCCCCTCAAGTAATGGTAGTATTTATACAAACTAATTATTTTCTTATATCTATTACTTTCATACTTTTGCTAAGTGTGCTACTATTCAGTCATTCCCATGCTTTGAATTTTCATTTGGGTCCAGAATCTGGCAATAATTTGTTTATTGTACTCAGATTTAGCACGGGCTCTGCATTTTCAAATGCAACTTTAAGGTAAGTTACCTTTTTCTTGTAATGGATTTAGATATTCTATCCATTATTTCAATAGGTTTTTGCTCAGTGTTATAAGCAGAAAGGGGGAAGGTTGGCTGGTCAAAAAACATGTTCAATTCCACTTTTATACAAGTTATTTTATATATAAGAGCTGTCCCAAGTCAGAAAAATTTATAATACTATAGAATCCATATTTTTATATTTTAAATTCTATTATTTTTATAATTTCTATATCTTTTCTAAATTCTTTTGTCTGGTTTCTCTTACAATTTCGGTTTTTTTTTCAGTTTTGATGATTATTGATTATTCATCTCTCTTTAGTAGGGAATTATGACTATATATATAAAAAGAGTCTTATTCCATTGCGAATTTTTAATGCATAGGATCAATAACACAATGCTTCATAATTTTCTGCCAAAATATTTTTAAGTAAAATTGTTCTTTCGAATGAAAAAGGATACAAATGTGTTATATGGTAAGCAACTATGACTAGACGTAATGTAACTATTCGTATCATTCGCTATTGAATGCTTGGCACATGTTTTAATTGTTCTATAACAAACGTAAATTACTATGTTCCAACATACACACATAGAGTCTACCTCTGATTTCGAAGATTGCATTATACTGAAGCATCTCTATTAACAACTTAAAAGCATTCTAGTTCATTTGAAAGCATTAACAAAGCTGAGTCCTTAACCTAAATTAACCTATTATGGGTGTGACACAACTAGTGAATATTTAAATATATCCAATTGGCCATTTGTGTAGTATATAATGTCGATCTTTTGTGAAAATATTTATTTTACTTTAGAACATTGGCGTTTTTAAAGTATTTTAAAAATCGATAAAATACATTTAAGTAAGCATATTTGCAACAATATTCTGATAGATAACAAATGTTATGTTATTTATAATTTTATGCGATTTTTTAGCTGAAATATTCAGCATTGTGAGCAAACTTAAAGTTTTTAAAGAAAGTTTAATTTTCTAATTGAAATATATGTTCTAGAAAAACTGAAGTGTTTATACATTTTGTGTCCACGTGATTGTTAATCAAAAATCTACCTTATCTCTAACTATATCTGTTTATATAATCTTCACCTACCAATATCTATACGAATAATACTTAACTATTCTTATACTTATCAAAAATAATCAAACAAAATGAAATAAAATAATACGAGTCTTGAAGGATACGTGACAGAAAAATTCGAACTTCATATTTAACAGTATTATTAATTATAAATTTAATGATTAATTTTAATACTAATCACGTAAACGTATTCCATTAATTCATGAGCAAAAATTAATATAATTAGAAAGGATTACAATATATATTATGTAAATTTTCGAAGAATTTTTACATTTCTTGCTTCAAATTAAACTATATTTTGTCTTTATATTTAAAATTAAGTTTATGCAATAACGGAAGTATTTTGCTACGTGTGTGCTATAGTGGCCTTGGTTAAAATAGAAACTAAATTGGAGATAGTTAAAAAAAAATTTCATCAATGGTTTTCATTATGTCATTAAAGTACTAATTACAACTGCACATATTTTTAATTATTGTAAATATTTGAATAAAAAATAAACTTACAAAAGTCTAACAAAGATACAATGCCTATTTATTAAACAAAGAGTACAGAACCACAAATAGGGTACATGTACTCTCTTACATGGGACATGCTTCCTGAAGTTTTGGGGGAATGCATCTTCTATTCGACAGTAACACTATATGGTTTCTGCGATATCTGAGTAAACTATATTTTTGCTATATGCTGTGATTCAGGACAAAGTTTGGGTATGCAGAGCACCAAATTATACAGATGTTCTTGAAGAAGGCCATCCCAGTTACTAAGAAATATTCTCCAAATATCTAGAGAAGGTATTTCTGTTGATAATTAGCTATAATTTGTGGGCCAAACAAATCTCGTGCATGCTCAATGGGAATCAAATCAGTAGGAGACCTTGACTATTAAAAAGGGCTGATATACTCTTCTGTAGACATTTTTATAAGGTTTGCATGGCAAGGAAGAGTATGGTCATCCGTAAAGAGAAAATGTCCGCTTATTGCACACTTAAGCAGAAGCTTGTATGATTGCAAAATAATACCCTTGGTTCCAGTTTGAACATGGAGAAATTTTCGAGAACCCAGAACAATACTATTCCAAATGAGAAGTCTAACACCACCATAAATGGTGTTTTGTTGCAATGTAACTCTCCATTTGAAGATATGATACGAGTCCAATTGTATTGAAAATATTGATTCATCTGAGAAAACACGCAGCCCTACAGTAAAGATTTTCAGTTAGCACATTCTCTTAACTACGCTAATTAATGTTGACACACACTTACGAGTATATAGGCCATTTTTCTTTCTGAATGTCTGTATATGGTAGGCCCCGAAACTGTTGCTGCGTACAGCTGTCGTGACATATTCGTTGCTGTACTCTTCCGGATACTTTTGGCAGATATTGTTAAATATCGGTTGTCTTGCGGCTTTGTAACAAGGAGACAGTTTGTGCTAAAACGTTTACTTACGTTTCCATTCTCATGGAATCACTTGCAAAGTCAGTATATGACACTCTGCAGGACTCCAAGTTCCTCAGATATTTTTATCTCCATACACCCCCTTTTAAATGCCAGATAATACAGTCACATAAAAAATCATCCATATTTGACCTCTGAGTCACATTACTTTTTGATTTGAGCACAGTTATAGACTTGTAAGCATATTGAGGATCACACTGTTTCCCTAACGATTTCTTACGTACATTTAACTCTGCCATGTTCCTTTTTAAGCACAAGCATTTTATTCTTATGGATAAGTGTGACTGTTCTCAAAATTAGAATGCAACTTCAGTGTGATACTGAAATTTCTTATGTGCACATAAGTATATATATCTTCCTGGAATAATGTCGGATGTGAGGCATTCGACAAAAATATACATTCTTAGTAATTACAGAACTCAATTTCAAACCAAGATGTGACTCTTTATTTCACTAATTAAAATAATAATTAAATATAATTTACTAGACGTACTACAATAAGAAAAAATTTTAGTAATATTATATATTGAATTACAAATAATGAGGAAAGTTGAAAGAGTTACTTGATCATACAGTACGTTTCCTGTCCATAAAACCATTGTTCCTACGGAGCAAGTGTAATAAATCCATAAAAATGCAACAATTTTCAAGGAGGTAAACCGTAATGAATTTAATACAAAATTTTGAGAACGTAATTCATTTATATTAAGACAAAATTTGTAAAACATTATATTTAAAAGGATTCGAAAGCTTAGAACAAATTGTAGCTTACAATAGTATGTTTCACAAATATGCTTGTATAATAAGCATTATTACACAAACAATGCTTAATTTTCTTGTGAATTTGACTGCAAATGAAAATAACCTTAAAGAATATATATTGTAAATTTAATTCATTAATAATAAAAGAATATATGAATGTGTGTGACATAAACTTTCAAAGACGCACAAATTATCAACTTTATATATGAGAATTGCGGTCATATACATTTTAAACAATTAATTTACTACTGTGTGTACATTTTTATACACACTTTATGGTAAATTGACAAGTAAAACAAGAAAACCATTATACACACATAAAGATGGATTAATATTTTAATTAATCAACTATACTTAATTTCCGAGATATTTAATTTGCTTTTCGTTTCGGCAGCAAATTTTTATTTCAAGGCAACGAGAATGTATAAATAATTTGTATTTGTGCAATTACTTAAATTTATAGCTCTAGGATTTTTTTCAAAGCATTTCTTTCATAAATTAATTAAAAAACGATAAATCATTTGTGATTTTAGAAAATTATATTCCAACGATAAATTTAGTATGGAAAATTTAGTTTGTTGTTCTTAAAAATGGATCTCAGGGTTTTAGAGATACAGTTAATTACCTTCTCTTTCTCCTGTTTTAAATGTTGTTAATGCCCATGTAAACGTCTACTTTGGCATGTTGGCACCACATCTTGTTGAATATTAGAATAACTGCTAAATTGTAAGCAAATAATGGCAACCCTGAGCGTTGTTTACAATTTATCAGTTAGTAACATGCCAAAGTAGACGTTTACATGGGTATTAACAAATGTATTACAGAAAGCTCTTAACTATAAAATGTAATACCTATAAAATAAACGCAGAAAATCAAACCAAAAAATATACAAACAGTAATTTATGTGTTATAAGGAAACGAAAAAAAAATGTGCCGAAAAAAACTAGCCGGTAGCTAGAAACTAATTTGTAAACAAATGTCCTAAAAGTGAAATCATTGCTACTCTTCAAGAAAAAGAGATATCCAATACGATTTTAAAGCATACATTGAGAGCGAGAGTAGTTGAAGTGGAAATGTAAACAGTTATCCTAAAGAATCAGATATTTGGATACGAAGAATATAATTAGAACAAAACTGGGTAAAAACTATTTCCATCTCTTTTTCGAACAAACTGATCCCACGATCATATGATAGGACAAACAAAACCTCCGAAAGTTCCGTGACGAGAAAAGGTAAATTATAACGTCCTTGTTTTTGTCTGAGATGGGAAGCAAATATACCAATCTACGTATGCTGAGATAAAATTACTGCCCTCTTTTTGTATGCCGAGTCTTCCTTTCTTATCTACTTTACTCGCATACCAAGAAAGAAGAGAGCGAACGAAGAATGAGGATCTCTATCTTAAAAATTAGACTCGTCGTCGTTTTTCTTGCGAATCAATAAATCCGGCATTGACAAATATTTAAATAAGGCAAAAGGGAACTTTCTACGTTTTTAGCATCATTCCCAATCGAAAACAAATTAAAATATTTAATTGAAAAAAGGGAAAGAAAAGTTAAATCCCTCTTTCGTGATATATGTTTTTTTCGAGAGAGATGGAAGGAAATATTTCTAATATTTGAAGAAAATTAAAGCAATAATAATTGTACGGTTGCCTAAATTACTACGCAAATAAATTGAAATTCATATTTTTTTTAATTTAAAAGTTTTAAAAAAATGTATTATTAACTAAACACTTCAGCTCATTCCTAACTATGGAATTTAAGTAAATGAATCGGTATAAAATTCAATTACATAAAATATGAATTTAAAACATTCAATTACGCAAAAATATCAAATGGATAATATTGAAACATATTTATATGTTTTTAAAAGGAATTTATTCTTAATTGAAAAAACATAATCAAGACATTTATTGTATTCAACATTCTCAAATTTGAATATTCAATTTAAATAATCAAAAAAGTACCTCAGTTTAATTGTGTGCAAAATGTTAGAGCTATTAAGTAATTTAAAACATTCTTAAACGAAAACATTCTTAAATCATTTTCTAAATTTAATCAATTTCAATTGTAAACAGGATTACAGTTGAAATGAAGAAATAAATCCATTATTCCTTGTGAGATTAAAAAGAAATTACTTAATACAATAATACGAAATGCACTTCAATAAAGAAATCGACAGCTGGAAAATATAAAAAAAAATTTAATTATATATCGATTGGAATTCTGAGATTTAAAAGGCTGTATAGAAATATGATTTAATTGTTAATGAAATAAATTATTCTTTATTTCAGGAGGGTGAGGTCTAGATCTCTTACACCACATTGTTTTCGATTTAAGTTTTATTTTTAAACATATGGAATAACTTTAAGATAACCCCTCCAAAAGAATACGAATACGTTAAATTTTAATTTAATGCTATATTGAAATGTTATTCATTCGTAGCTGTTTTTAATACATAGTTTTAGGATTGGTTGGTTGAAATATGTGTAACACTTGAATTCTAATGTTTTTGAAACTCACTTCCGAATAATACATTTGTTCGTACGATTTTTTTCATTACATATTTTTTTAAAATATCTCATTATTATTCTCTTAAATCTTTCAGAGGTTATTAAAGTAATAAAGTTACTTAAATCAACTGGAACATTTTCAGTTTGTTCAATGCAAACCCAGGCACATAATATTAAATTAAACTTGTAATAATATAATGCATAATATTAAGTTAAACTTATGCTATTTCTTATTTCTTCTATTAATAGATATCAAAGAAAAATAATGCACTATTTTACAGATAAAATAAACAGATACATGGATATTGTTAATCCCAATCTAAATAAAATTATTTAAATTATAACATAACTGTTTAATCTAAGAAATTTTTCTGGCAAAGGACTTCAAAAGAATGCAACCAATATTTAACAGTGCAAAATATTTTCTCCTTACCAATATTAAATAATTTAAAGTCATTATGATTCTTAAATAGAAAAAAAATAGTAGTAAAGTATAGTGTTATAATTGCTTTGTCTTTAAGAGAACTTTGTATCCTTTGAACAATTTTTTTTATTTATGCATTTAAGAACTGTATTTTAGCATTTTAACTAATGTTTCTATTCAAGAAAATGATATGAGATGAAATTGTGCACATATTACTCACACAATTTCTAAAATTTAATTTTTTTTTAGAAAAATTCGAAAATTTGACTCCTTTGGTTATTAATTTTTTGGCCCGAAATTTTTTTTTTTTTTTTTTGCAATATTCTAAAGTATGTTTTAAACAACTTTAGGGATCAATTTTGTAATAAATTAATTAGCCTTGGAAGGAAAAAAATGTTGATATGCATGCGAAAATTGAACGAAAAAGCCAATATCTTTTACGTTTTAATTTTTTCAAAAAAGGTATTCTATTTACCGCAAAATTGATAGCTAATTTTCTTACATGCATTTTTTATAACACACAAGGAAAAAACGGAAGTGATTGGTAAATAGTTGTGAAAGGATTAGCATTTTTAATGCTATAATGTATCGAAAATCACAAACTGTAAAACCACTTTAACAATTCTGAAAAAATAATTATACTAAACAAAAGAAAACTTAAAATACAACTTTAAGACATAAGCTATATGTTTTTCTTTAAAATAATTGCATTTTCATATTATGTAAACCCATACTTTTTTATAAATGATCAATTCTCAGAAAGTATTAATTGCACAAGAAAATTCAAGAGAAATGTTAATTTTTTTCTACACTGTGGCCACCGTAAATGCAACACCCTGAAGGAAACACGCAAATAACATGAAATTTGTAACATGCATTAGCGGAGGTGAGATATGCAAATGATTAGAACTTCAGCGTAGACACACATCACGCACGTCTGTGGCGCCACCTCAAAGTGCTATTTAAGGCTTGGAGATTTGGACGATTTCAAGTCCGGCAATTGTGCTTTTCTCTCTTGTGGTCTTTTTCAAAAAGCGATTAGTTATGTCTTGTAGAAAAAAGCGATCAGCTTTTGATCAAGTTTCCGAGATTGACAGAGGCAGGATAGCGGCCTACCGAGATTGTGGATTATTTTTCAGGGAAATCGGTAGTCGTGTTGGACGAAACCAAATAACTGTAATGCGGATATGTGAGCGTTGGATGCAGGAGGGTAAGGATGGACCGACATGGTCGATCGCATCCACCTCAGTGCACCACTTCACGTGAGGACAGGAAAATTGTGCGCATGGCAGTGAAGGATCGCTCAGTCTTATCACGAACCATAGCACAGCACATTGAGTCTGTAACGCATCATTCAGTGTCTGCGCGTACCATTCGATGCCGTTTACAGCAGAGTGGTCTGCCCGCAAGACGTCCATTCCTTGGTCTACCCTTGACGCAAAACCACAGACGTCTTCGCCACCAATGGTGCGATGAAAGATGGATGTGGGTGGTATAATGGAATGAAGTTGTCTTTACTGATGAGTCACGCCTCTGTATGCAACACCACGATGGTCGGATTCGAGTCTGGAGACACCGTAGAGAGAGGATGCTGAACAGCTGCATTATGCACCGCCACACTGGTCCTGCATCGGGTATTATGGTATGGAGCGGTATTGGATATCACTCTCGCACTCCTCTAGTACGCATTGCCGGTACTTTAAGCAGCCAGCGCTACATCTCCAAAGTGTTGGAGCCATTTATCCTTCCTTACCTTCAGGGTCTGGCCACAGCCATATTTAAACAGGATAATGCGTGACCACACGTGGCACGCATTTTCCAAAGGTTCTTCGTCAATCACCAAATTGAATTGCTTCCCTGGCCGGCACGCTCTCCGGATCTTTCGCCGATAGAAAACATGTGGTCCATGGTTGCTCAACGATTGACCCAGATTACATAACCAGCGGCCCCACCAGATCAACTTTGTCAACGTGTGGAAGCTGCTTGGTCTGCTGTACCCCAAGAACACATCCAAAGTCTCTTTTCATCAATGCCGAGGCGTGTGTCAGCGGTGATCTCCAACAGTGGTGGCTACTCTGGCTACTGATTCTGGCAGGAACCACACTTCACAGAAGTCTACTTTAAACAGCCAGCGCTACATCTCCAAGGTGTTGGAGCTAATTGTCCTTCCTTACCTTCAGGGCTTGGCCACAGCCATATTTCAACAGGATAATGCGCGACCACACGTGGCACGCATTGTCCAAAGGTTTTTCGTCAATCACCAGATTGAATTGCTTCCCTAGCCAGCTCGCTCTCCGAATCTTTCACCGATAGAAAACATGTGGTCCATGGTTTCTCAACGATTGACCCAGATTACACCCCCAGCTTCCACACCAGATCAACTTTGGCAACGTGTGGTATCTGCTTGGTTTGCTGTACCCCAAGAACACATCCAAAGTCTCTTTGAATCAATGCCGAGGCGTGTGGCAGCGGTGATCAATAATGGCGGCTACTCTTGCTACTGATTCGGGCAGGAACCACACTTCACAGAAATCTATAAATTTAATCATTTGATACTTGGTCAACATGTTATCTACAAAATAAATTTTGTTGTGCTATCTCTTGTCTTTTTTGGTGTTGCATTTACGGTGGCCAGCAGTGTATCATGACAGAAATATCTCTCTCTCTCTCTCTCATCTTTTTTTTCTTTACATAATATTTAAATAATATATTTGAATGAAAAACATATTAGGAATAAGAGTTGAAATTGTGAAATTATTATTATAAAATATCTTAATTCAAAAATTTTACTTACACACATTTCATAAAGAAAAAAAATTACATTATTGTAATGCCACAAAAATGCCCTAAAATTTATATATAACACCTTTCTTTTTTATAATTATTATTTCTCTTTTTAAAATAGATTTTTTTTTCATTGAAAAGCTTTTTTTGGCTTTTTTATCTAAAAAGGGGGCGTGGTCGATTGCCTAATTTATTTTTATTTGAAGTTTTTTCCAACTTCTAATTTTTTTTTTCTAAAGCAAAATTGATATGTAAATTGAAAGACAATAATGCAAAGAGTATGACTAAATAAAAATATATAAACGAAACTTTGGTCATTTTGGGGGTACCGAGTCCTCTTAGGTGAATAAGTTATTTCTCCTCTAAAATCAATTCCAAAAACTAAATGCTTATACTTAACGACTATAGAGAAACGTCAGGACTAAATAAATGTGAAGCTTCATGATTTATCCCCATTCAAATTCATTTAAAAGTTTATTCAAAAGAAAAATTTGAAGAGAAAAATCTTCCCATATAATTAGTTTCTGCGTAAGATTATTCAAAAATATTTTTTTTTTGCATGCCTGCCATCTTTTAAAGAACTACTGTCTAATATGTTGACGCATAATTTTTTTACTCAAAATTCCAAATGTGCATGACTATACTTCGTACTTTTTATTATAATTTTTTATGTATTTGCTTATATTAATTTTAGTGTTTAAGGTCCACACACATAAGTAATACTTCTTTTCATAAAATTTTCACATTTAAATCGCTTCTTTTCATAAAATTTTCTCATTTAAAATGCTTCTTTTTATAAAATTTTTACATTCAAAATGCTTCTTTCCATATGAGCCACCCACAACCGCATAATTCGTATAATTCTCAACGGATGAGTGTATGATAAAAAATGCAACAAACATGTGCGATCAGAATCTCAGGATGTATTCAATAAAATTTTTAAAATAGCCATTGTCTCTTCGCAGCATTTACGAAATTGGGAAATATGAGATACGGATTTTATGCAAATATTAAGCCTTAAAAATTTGATTTCGTCGACTGTGTTAATTGAAATACTAGTGAATTATAAATACCTGGATCACACACACAGGATCAAGTTTTCCTTGACTATAAAAATGAACGCAGAAAATTTTGACACAGAGATACATTATTAAATTTTATTTGTCCGATTCATAATATTGTGACAATCTTCTATGACATTCATTTCTTTCTCCAAGCATGAAATTTGCTTTAGAAAGAACTATTTTCTAAGGGACAAATGGGCTTTAAAACAATAATGATGCGGCTGGCATACAAATGTATTTAGTCTAATTTCTCGAGGTTGGAGTCAGAGACACAACAATAAATTGGAAAACCATTCTCAAGGGTTTGCCGAATGAGTTCTAAATAAGTAGTCCTAAAAGTACCTCCAAATTTCCTACCAGAGATATATTTAGGAATTTTGAAGGGTTTCTTACTTTTCAAAACAATATGTTCAATATGCATATGACACATAAATTCAGGGTCTAAAATAATCCCTAAAATTCAGGGTCTAAAATAATCCCTAAAATTCAGGGTCTGAAATAAACCATAAATATTTGGGTTTTCTTCCATAGACAAGTTTCTAAGTTTAGGTTCGTATTTATACAGGTGATTATTTGTTGTAAAAGAAAGGAAAAAATTTATTTGGAGGGGTTGAAACATAGCCTTGTCTCAACTGCAATGCTGATGGCTTTATAAGTGATGTTATCTGTCTCTGCAGATGACTTATGTACAAGAGTTAGGGCAATTTTAATTCATTTTAAGTGAAATTATTATATTATTTTAAACTGTAGCTTGAGGTAATTTTTTTTGTAGCTATAGTCATTATTTTTCTAAAATTATCAGAATTATTGACTGCACTAGTAGAATTTAAATGAGATAAGGGTATAGTATTAAAAAAAAATTTTTGCAGAGGAAAATTCTAGTTGCTGTATTTCAAAACTGGAACTTATATATCTGTTGTTATAAACTCCGAATACTCGTATGATTCTTACTAGTAGCCGTTTTGTTATTTTTGTATGTCATTTATGAGGCCTTCTGCCTGTGTAGTTTATTTTTTCTAAAAATTGTAATATCTTGCTAATAAAAAAATATCCTTTTAAATATGGCTATCAGCTAAAAATATATCCCATGACCTGGTTGATACTAATAAGCATCTCTGAAATCCTTTTTCAATGAAAAGTTTTGATTATTTCCTTTGTGTGTATAAGAAGATATTTTTATAATAGCGCTTTGAATCAATATATTTGTTATTTCAGCAGCTTAATCAATACTGTCAGACTGAGAATCAATTTTTCAGTAACGTGCACAAGTGAGTATAAAATAGGCCAATTAAATGGTCCAAATGGTCCAAATTGATTGGTGCTATAAATATACTTAGTTTTTGTGGAATCTTTTTCCACAAAATTTAATAAACAAAGCTGCATTTCGAATATTACATAATCTTTTGACTTTACTTTGACATTTTGACAATCAATCCAAACAAAATGTTAATATCATTTTCTAAAAATAAAAGGAATTTGTATGATACAATCGGATTAAAGTACTATTTTGAACTGAAATGTTTGAATATATTTCTAAGAGAAAGTCATTTATTTTTCTCTAATAATTCATGTACCATTCTTAGAAAATTTGATCAAATTAATATATTTTAGTAATTACAGCGTATTACTTTTTTCCTACATTTATTTTCTACAGAACGCAATGATCTGTTTTTTTTTTCATGTTTTGAAAGTTAAAAAAATAGATTGAGAAATATTCATGCATGAATGAAAGAATTTTAAATGTGTATTTTATTTATAGGTACATATAAAAAGCTGGCAGTTTTAATCATTACAGATAAGAAATACATAAATTTCCCTGGTAGAAATAAAAACTTTATTGGACGCTGGATGAAGAAATGCGTCAGGCATAATCCTAAATAGAAACTGATACTAAAATGACTAAAATAGCTTATAGCAATAAAAAGGAAGAAATGACAAAAATTATAGATTTTGCATAGTTGAAACTTTTATTTATGTATGTTCCCACAACCACTAAATCATTGTTTTTAAATTTTTTGGTTAACAGCAAATTCATCTTTTTATTATTCAGGTTATTGCTCTAACTAAAAAAAAAATGAGTTTTACGGAATAAGTAATAGAGTAATAAGTAACAAGAATAATAAAGAAAATTCCGTCTTGAAATCTGTAATAAAAGCAAAAGTGTACTGGTTTTTGTTTATGTAAAATAATCCTGTGAAGTATTAATCCGGATTGTAAAATTATTTTCTAAGATAACAAAATTCTAATGTAAAACGTAGAAAAGAGTAAAAATATATTATAAGCCAAATAAAAAAATACAGAATAGCAGACAAAGCGTCTGGATAGGCTTACAAACACTTCTTAAGATTTCCTTTAATAAAAAAAATGCAATATATCCAAAGTCTGAAATTAGTCATGCATGAATAAACTCTCATGTTTCTTCGAATAATGCATTTTTATTAACATGATATAGGACACTCATAATAAAAAAAAGCTGGAACTTAATTCTTAAGAAACGAGAAAATATATTAAGAGAGAGAGAGAGCTTTATTTACATATTTATATTTTTAGGAGAAACAAGCATCTTTGCGCTAAAAGAGTTATTTTACTCTTAAAAAAGTTTGCCCTTCAAACCAGTCTGGATATACAATAAAACTCATTCCTTATTCTGTATGAAGAGTCTTATTTTCAATATAAATTTCATTATTATGTAACAAAACTTAAAAGTATATATAGCGATTGTTTTAGCAACACATGTACACATTTTGCTATTCCACAAATAAAAAATTGAATTTACTTTTGTAAAAAACAAATACTTTCTTCAAAATTTACATGAACTAAAACATTTCTAAAGCCGTTTAGCTTACAGTAGTCGTATTTCTTGGGAACTAAATATATTTTGAATGTCTGAAACCTTTATTTATTTTTTCATTCTGCTGTGATGTCAAACGTGTGAATCAAAAACTTTATTTACAAAGTGAATAGTGTATTGAAGGGAAGAGAATAATGTATTGAAGTATTTAAAACATTTTACTCTGCGAACAGAAGTTGACTGTAGAATATCTTCTAATTAAATATAATAATATCTCTTTAATCATATGCAATAGTCAAACAACCTAGCATTTGCTACTATAAATATTATTATTATTATTATTATTTTTTGCAATTGCTTACCTTTGCATCTTCAACATCTAACTTATCCATATTTTGCCTCCCACCCCCAAATTCAGTTAAATTGAAAACACAAATATGTCTCATTTAAATATTCTGTCATATCAAAGTAAGGAAAAAATATTTTTTATGTGTGAATAAATATTGAATGGTATGTGTTAACACATTACTTAAAGTGTTTACTTGGTAATATATCCTAAAAATATTTTATTCATGTAAATAAAGTAATATCAGATTCATGCAAAAGTTCTATATGCTACTGACAATTCAAATTTCTAGTTTAACTGGCATCACACATGACATAGAGATTATCAGAATCATTGGATAATAAAACATGTAGACGAGTGAAAACGCGTAAACGTGTATTGTGTGATGCGTAGGAATAATTCCTTGGGAGTCATGGTCACCTGTTCAAACCAATAATGCTTCCTATATTCAGTTTAACCAATTGCAATATGTATTGATTCCAAAAAGGTTCGTCGTCGTCAATCGACACGGTCTATCATGCTAACGCGAGCCTCGATGCAGAATTTCACTCGTCAAATTGTTGTGGAGTTTAGTTGGGAAGTTTTGTATCACTTTTCTATTATCCTGACTGAGCGTACTTTTACCTGTTTCGTCCATTGACCAATTTTTGATAGCCTTGCTAATGTAAAAAGAGCCTTCCAAGAGTTTTCATTTCAAACCTTAAGACTTTTATTGACACAGACTTCTCTTCTACTAGAAATATGACAAAAGTTCATCGAAAATATTGACTGATACACACAGATTAAGTTACATTCATTTGATGTTTTTTCGCTATCACGAGAAATATGTATATATATATATATTTTTTTTTTTTTTTATATATATATAATATATAATATATTAGTTAGTTAGTTAGTTAGTTAGGAATTTCCCCATTTTATACAAATAATTTGTGATTTTTGTGAATAATGCATGGATTTATAGTAAAATGTTTTATATTCACATTCATGCTTTTTTTAAAGAAATTAACTTATAACTTAAAAACCTTATATTTATCAAAGCATGTCTAACACCTATGATGATTTTGTATTTCTTGTTTTCTTTTGTTTCTGTATTTCTTTTTTGGTAAGTTCAGTTATTAAATCGCATGCAATAAAAATGCCATACTTTCCTATTATTAATCACATAGGTAAAGGAAGTTTATGTCTTCCTATTCCAAAAGGAAGAAAAACAAAGCACAAAATCAACATTAACATTCGTGGATTTAAGTAAACAAATATCAATTGTAAGCAATTGTAAGTTTAGTAAAAAAATAAAAAGTGCTTAGAATGTTTTCAACTATTGATTTTAATTCAAACTTTTTTTACTTGATGTAGAAAGATAATCTATTAAGTTTTAAGTGAAAAAGCTATCAACTCTTATTGAGCTTGTTATGTTTTTGAAGCTTATGAAAAGTTTGTAAAAATCTTTAATCAGAGAAAAATATTATTTAAAAAAGGGATTATATACAGGTTATTGCAAAATAAGATACATTTAAATTACTGAAAACACTTAAACTCTCATTATTCTAGGTTTAATTTATTATAAACATACTAAGGAAAATGGCACGTCTGGCGAGAACATTTAAATTTTGAATGAAAAGTTTATTACTAAGCTTTTCTACACCAATTAAGAAAAATGTATGTTGTGGTTTTATACAAATTTTCTATATTGGCTTACTTTTGTTCTCTCTATTTAGAAAAAATCCTGTTCAGATACAAACGCTGCATTTTTGTTATTGAAATCTGTACAAGGTGAAAGAAATTCTAAAACGAACAAAATAACGACACAATTTATTGTACACTTAGAAATCAGAGCTGTCTTTTGTAAGATTCAAACTAGTATCACTAAATTAAGGCAGAACTACAGATATCCATTAGATTGTTTTTCTTAATTTTAAATCAGATCAAATGATAAGGCTGACAGAGTCGAGTTGGAGCCTCCTTTTCTTAGTTTCTCATTAAGAACTACAAAATCTGGTTTTATTTAGCATGCATTAACTT
>BMAO01038122.1:0-24913 GCA_019973975.1 Trichonephila clavata
AAATTCGGATTTCAGTGAAGAAAACTAAATTTATCCATGCCATGCTTATTAATAAGTACAGTTATTTTTAATATGGTAAAGGTAATGATTTTTCTGCTTTTTTTATTATTATATTGTGTGTTAACGAATACTCGTCTATTTTAGGCCGTGACATTCAGTTTGAATTTATTGTAACACGGTAGTAAAAAACTACACGAAATATTATGAACAAGCAACGGAACTGCAAAAAAAAAGTTGGAATACTTTTGCTATGACATAAGATGTAAAATATTCTGCTTTGATATGTAATAATGCTATTAGTGTATTAAGGTACATAACCGAAGCGTCATAACGAAGCAATAAAATACAGTCTGAGGAACAACACTCCTGCTACCGAAAGTAAATTAAGAAGAAAGAAAAGCTTTTTTGCCGAAATTATATATAGTGCTGCCTGCGACTTATGCGTCTTAGAAATTGGCTTGTGCTTCGAAATGAGCCTATACAAATTCAAAAATGAACAAGAAAATAGCTGTAACATATTTTTTACTGTTTTGCATAAATCCTTTGGGATTTAGTTGTCTTTTCATGAGATTAAAAAGTCCTCTTTTGAGTGAATCTTATATTAGCCATCAATGTGATACCAAAAAAGAAAATTACTGGTTCAAATCTACTAGCAGCATGCGTACTTTTTTAATTACCATTTCTATTCTATAAAGCTTTTTATATTATATTTTCTTATTTTGATAGTTCATCTGGTCATAATTGAAGGAAATTAAATAATTTCCTGCATTTTGATTAGAGCAAAATAATAATCAAGATGTTTTCTATGCATTGTTTAATAAACTCGTTATCAACGCATTTTTTTTTAATTTTTAGGTTTGTGAGCACATAGTTAGATAATTTTGCTATCCTGGTTTCCTCACTATTTCAGCGTTATAATATTTACCTTAAAATGTATTAAATTTAACCATATATTTTGGCGGCTTACTTGCCAAATCACTGTAAATACATGAAATGTCAATACCGCTTTACGATGCCAAACAGCACATTTGTAATTATATATCTTTATATATAAAATATACGTGTCACAGTGTTTGTCCGCGATGGACTCCGAAACTATTCAACCGATTATAATACAATTTTGCATACTGTGTGTCATTTCGTCCAACTTAGAACATAGGATGGTTTTTATTTCAATTAATCACGCCATAAATTTTTTATTGCCGGAAATGTGAAGAATCCGGAAAAAACGTTGCCATATTCCCGTAAGGGATGCTCATGTGTCTGTGGAAGCAGATATTGCAACAGAGGGTGAAAGTTTTTGGTACTCTCGATGTTATTTAAACAGCAATCCGATTTTTGTTTTTTAAATCAGACAAAAAATAATTACAGAATAGGAAAGATCATTTCTTTCGCCACGATACGGTGTAACTGTTTTGCCAAAATAATAATATTTTCTATTTTTTAAGATTTTTAAAAAAAATCTTAAAAACTTATGCGTTTTAATGAAAAAAAATTTCTAAATCGTTGCGTATTAATTTATTTTCGTGTTATTAAAACGATATTTTTTACTAAATAATGTCATGTTTTTTTTCTTTTTGAATCAGTCGTTTAAAAATTAAAATGCCGAAAACTTTTTTTTCTACGAATTTTTTAACGCGCTTGGTGGTGTCTCTTTGCTACCCCCCGTCTCGGGTTTCAACTCCAGTAGCAATTAAGCCGCCAGCCTTCCGCACATACCAGCAAGTCTTATAAGACTTCATCCAGAATAAACTTGCGATTCTTACGCTGAAATATTAAAGACTCAGGGTTCGTTGTGTGTGAAATCTGAGGATATATTTATATATGTGTAAACTATATATATTAATAACTATATTTCCTGTTAAGCGTCATTCTTTGAGGTTAATTTCTGTCGTTGTCAATATTGTATTTTTAATTGTGATTAAAAAAGATTTCTCGATTAAAAAAAACTAAGTGAACGGGTATTTTTGATTTTCTATAATATTTCTAATTTTTAAACATGCGCTTGATGGTGTCTCTTCGCTACCCTCGTATCGGGGTCCAACTCTAGTAGCAATTAAGTCGCCAGCCTTCCGCACATACCAGCAAGTCTTATAAGACTTCATTCAGAATAAACTTGCGATTCTTACGCTGAAATCTTAAAGTCTCAGGGCTCTTTAAGCGACCGGGCCACAGAGCAGTTGGTGGTGCGATCTATCGCAAACAGAACGAATCACATGTTTTGACTCCTAATATGGACATTATTGATCGTCAAACAAGTGGACTGGGTATTGTTAGTCAATATATGGGGACATATGTGCGGCTGAATGCTTATTAGAAAATGGACAAACAGTCATTTTGGTGGTCGCATACATTTCTCCGAATCAAACAGTTAAAAAAAAAAATCAAAAATTCCCTGCCATTTTGTACTTTTACAGTATACCTAAGGTGGTTCTGCTCTTTTTTTAAAAAACTATCACTCGCTTCCCATGATTTTGAGTGGTGATTTTAACGTTAACTTCAGTTTTCCAGAAGCTGAGCCGCTCATAGCTTTTCTGAAAGATGAATTCAAGCTCGAAATGAACACAAGTCGAAATGTTTCGACAACTAACAGTGGTACTGTAATTGACGCTGTTTTTCAACTATTTTTAAATATTTGAAATCATAAGGATATGCGTCATATTTTAGTTTTCATAAATCTGTTGTATCCGTTCTTCCCCAAATTGAACAAGAATAAATATTTTTAATAAAAAGTTGCATTACTCCTTGTGCTAATTAAATAAAATATTCATTAAAGATATAATTATTCAATAGAAAAAATTATTTCCAATCGTACCCGATTCATTTTTTCAGGATTAAAGTCACTATTGCGTATTTACCACGATAACATGTCTGATGTTACACATCATATGCGACTACTGTAAGGCTCGTTTCTTTTTTTTTTTTTACCAAGATATCAACAATTTAAATTTATCTTTATATCCCCAAATAGTTCCGTAATTCAGATAATTTCTTCCAAAAGTTAGGAAAAAATCATTGAGACCAAACTAGTTTAATTTAAAATATATCTTCGTTTTATCTATTTGCTTTCTTTGATAGCGTAAACTACTGCCGAAATACATTTGTATTACATTCTTAGAATAATAATATTTGAACTATTATGTGTTTATCTGTAATTCATACTTCTGAAACAATATTTTATTAGAACAAACACGAGCGAAAAATTGTGTGAGGACAGATTTTTAACAACTGATGATTGCTAAAGAACTGTCCTAAAATTCGGTTGAAATAATTTGGAGAAAATTACAAGATCAGTTTCCTTTTTTAAAAAACCGAGACCTGTTATTTATTTTAAAAACTTTTAGCTTCACATTTTTTTTTTGTTGATAAATTAGAAGTATTTATAGCGTACTTCCAAACACCTCACTGGAAAGCCTCTGTTCTTTCAAGAAAACTTTCACGTCCTTCTATGAATTAGTGAGAAAATACAAGAATAAACTTACAGTGAAAATGAAAACCAAATGGCAATCTTCAAACCCAAATGCAAAACGGAAAATAGAATGAGGAATTGAGGTAGAAAAAGAACACTTTATTTCTTTCCTTCAAAAGTCAAAGAAAGACATTTACTTTTCTTTTATTAATTTATATGCAAATCTTCTCATGCTCCACATTGCATGACAATGATAAAATCGTTTGAGATTAAAACTTTTCGAATTAAATAATGTAAATTTAAGGTACTTTTGCTTGTAATTTTGTGAATAATGTAGTTTTGTATAAATAATGCATGTAGTATACTTTAGAAAGTATGTAATATCCAGTCGACTATTAATTTAGTTGCCCATACGTTCTGAAATATATTCAGAATTAAGTATTCTGAATATATTTCAGAATACTTAATTCACAAATTGTGTAGCTCAGCGACGTATTTACTATTTATTTATTTATTTATTTATTGTTGATGTTTGTCGAAAAAAATCGATGAGATGTTATACCTGCATCAATATTTTATATTATGTATGCATTATTTGCAAGGGAAGTAAATTTGCATTTTGAGTACAAAATATAACTTTTGTTTCTAAGTTGCTAAAAAAGTATTCTTCCACGCAACATTGAAGCGAAAATTATATTTCAAAACTTTTGAGCAAAAGCATTTTCGAATTATCTGTAATCACCACAGTGTACTTATCATATTGTTTTAATGATAATATAATTCAAAATCAGACTTTATGCAACTATATTATGTCTTATATAATTGATATAAATTTTAAATCAACTATTGCAGTTTTATTTCATCAGAAATTCTCTATTTCAAAAACATCTCTTAAAATGCCTCTACATTCTTTTTTTAAGTTTTGAAGGCTGCATTAATAGATGCACGCAGTCTGATAATATGGTTGACAGAAGATAAGGAATAAATAAAGTACTTAATTTATTTCTAATAGAGAAAATATTTATTGAATAAGTTACACGTTAAAAAATATATTACTTTGTATGAGATCACCTGAGAGTATTTGTTAAAGCTATAATAATCGGTATTTCCCGTCTACCCTGTGACCCGGCTAAAGGTGTGGAAGGAAGAAGTATTATTCGACCTGATAATTTCCAGTTATTTTATTTAGAACTTTAATCGACTCAAACACAATTCAACGTAACACAATAATTAGGATGTTCTAAGCAGTCAACAGAGGGAGTTGACGAGAGTCGCGTTTTGGGAGAATACATCTAATAAACCACTTTATAATAATAGTGCTTCTTCCTCAATATTACTTTATACGGTAGATATGTAATTATTGTCCACTTAACCTCTGTAATACTTTAAATATCAAATGTAATATGAAAGTGACAATACCTGAACTGTAGGCAGTCTTCTAATCAATTCAGGTTTAATTTATCAATATCAACTTCCTGTCTTTAATCTATCACAAGGCCTTTCTAACCTTTTGTGGTTTCTTCACCTTGTATCTCTCTTGTCACCTTTAGTTAACTAACCTTCTAACTTTCTACTATCTATCCTTCTTCACTTTCTAACTCTTTTAACTCGCGAACTAGAAGTATATATAACAAACTTAATTTGCATATCACGCCTTCTTCTTAGAAGATTGATAAATTTTGATAGCCCCAAAGGTTTCCTTAGAGGGTTAGTATAAGGACGCGTATAGATCCGTCACAAAACAACACGTGCAATGAATTAAATACCTGATTTAAAAATAATGATCATATATATTAAACCTGTCCCAAGCCGTCACGTTCTCTTAGAGTAAATATGGTGAAAAAGATGCCAACTCAGGTATTGATCTTGTTGATTGACCGTGGTTAAAAGTCACCTGGGATTGATTGGAGATCTTTGAATCAGCAGAATTTGCAGAAGAATTCAAGAAAACAAGCAAATGAACAAAAGTCTTTTTTTTTTAAGAATCTTTTTCATGAAACTTCGCTTTTGTTTATTTCACGGGAATTACATAAATACGTGACGTAATTTGCCTGAGGAAAAAAATCGTAACCGTGCTCGAGTGTCATTTTCTGTAAGTACATATTTCCGTATTGGAAGGAAATATAAACAGCGGATTTCAGTGGAAGACTGACAATGACTGTAAATAGAATCAGATGCATAGTAGGCATTTAGATTGTAAATATTATGGTTATGTGTGTGCATATTGTTTTTCCTTTACTATATAATGAATTTATTTTTGAATTTAAAAGTGTCAAAAAATGTTGAGCAAAAATAAAAACTGAACACAAAAACAGTGTTGAATATAATCTAATCCAGGGGTAATCAACCTTTTTTTCCGCCGTACCGCATACACATGACACGTATTTTACGCGGGCCGCAACATGCAGATAATGGGAAAAAACACACCATAAGAACAAAGCAACAATCGAAAAAGCAAAATTGATCAAAATATTAAAACTCATTTTTGGCTTTTATTTTAATACTATATTAACTTTTCGATCAAACACACACACACACACAAATATTTATTTTTATGCATTTTTTTGCTGAATTATGGGATAATTTTTATTTCCTTTCATTCCTGACCAAGCCTCTTGCTTACCTTCTACTATTAAAAAAAAAACAAATCGATAGCAAAATTGACATATTTCATTGCTTGATTGATAAAATGTACTAAATTTTTAGTACATTGTTCTCCAGTAACTGAATTTCTTAGTGCAATGGGCCATGACCGGGCCACTCAGAGAAGGTGACCGAGGGGCTATGACAATGTTGTCGGTAAAAAAAGCAAAAATCTGTTCTTATTTATTAAAATTAGTTCCCCTCTAGTATTGATATTAGAGTCTTTAATAATCTTTTGAAGAGCAAGATTAAAAAAAGGAGACACAAGCTAATGCATCTTCTTGTCTAACGCCATTCAAAACGACAATAGGATCTGACAAGCTGTTCTGAACCTTTACCCTTAATTCGGTTTCAAGTAGTATGACAATGCCCAAGTTATATATATATATATATAATCAGTTCTTTGGGGATATTGAATTCTCTTATTTACTAATCCTATTTTCTGAGTCATAAGCTGTTTTAAAATTTATAAACAAATAGTAGGTTTTGATGTCAAACTCCCCTTTTTAAATCAATTATCTTAAAATATAACTTAATAGCGTGAATATTAAAATATGTATTCTCACTAATATTTTTATTCGGAGAGATCTGTGTCACTTACTTTATCGCAATGAAAAGCCCTAGTATATGTACTGCGTTTTGGTGAAAAATAACATTATATGTTTTGCTATGAAATTATAATATTAGCTTTCATGTAATTTATATCAGCCCTTTTAACTTTTCATACTGAATATAAACAAAACGGACTTAACTTTCTATTTAAATCTTTCTTTTTTCTTCGCATTTATTGGAACTAACTAAATTCGGCTTTTTTATATTTAATATTTGATTACGACCAATTTATAACTGCTTCCTCTGCTAATAAACCTACTGCAATTATTCGCCTGTCGAAAAAGTACGAATTCAAATAAATGAAACATTAAAACTATTATAATGACTTGCTTAGGTAATTAATATTAAAGCAAGGATCAAACTGATTCGCTTCTTTTATTTCTATGCTATTAATTTTAATCACACAGTATTCATTTATTATTGATGAACATAAAAATTTATAAACTTTTTCACACTTTTATTGCAAATCTGACAATAAACTCATTAAAATGATATTTTTCAAATAACAATCTCACTTATTGTGAAATCATTTCTTTTCAACAAACCATTAATTGTTAAAATCTATTTTAATTAAGATATTCGACTACATGCGACAACTGTTTTTTTTTTAAATGGAGATATGGGGATTTTTTGTTGTTTTTAGATTTGGTATAGTATATTTTAAGAAAAATATGCTAAAATTAAGAAGAGAAAAAGAAATTATTACTACTAAAATGGGCAAAAACTGGTAAAAATTTGCAAAAAATAATATAAACGCGGCCCATTCTGTACCAAAAGTTTTTGAACCAATTTCCACTTTTTAAATTCTTATGTGTTGCTATGTTATTCATTTTTAAAATGACCTTCAGGATAAGAGATATTTTACTTTTTACAAAAAATAGAGCACTTTGTCTTAGCTTTTATATGAAATTGCTTAAAAAACAGTGATTATATTAACATAAGGAACTGTAGCTTTTGTAATAAAACAGTGATTGATAAATCTGAAGGCTAAAACACTTCTACTACTATACAGAACATACAAAAAAATTTCAGTTAATTATTTTCAAAACTTTTTCAGCAGTCTCAGGCCCCGTTTGAGCATTTTCAAAAGAAACACATTTCGAGTAAAAAGCTTTTTTAAGTATGACATCTTGCTTAAAGTAATGGCATCTGCTTTTACTAAAACACTTGTAGTTTTTGTTCTAGTGAAAGGAAAATAATTAACTTGGTATCTTTATAAAGCTAATAAAATGGTCTATAAAAAATAAAATCATAAAAACAATTTTTCAATTTTTGGCAAAATTCACTATTTTAGGGTAGTCGGATACCTTAAACATCAAAGTTTTGATCTTTCTCTTTATGTTTTTTTACGAAGACTGATTACAATTTAAGTTTTCGTAAGACTCTATTTTTTCAGGTGTATTAATTGCATTATTAAATGATTTATGACATGTGTATGGAGAAATGCAATGGAATCTACTCCTAAAAGTAAATTGAGTGTTTCAAATTATAGGTAAATAAAATGATAGAAATCACGTAATAACGTAATGATATCTGGAATAATAAGTATAAAGGGACTACCAATATTGCAAGTAATAATAGTTAATTTCGAAATAGATTTTTCAACTATAACAGAACTATATGGCACAGACTAGTTCTTTTTATTTCTAGGTGCAGCTCTTTATAATGTGGCTGTCATCTACAAAATCTGTAATCTTGCTGACTTGCCTTTATTTTGTTGTTACGGAGAATATTTGTAATGGTAATTGTGCTTACTGCTTACAGTAAGGAAGAAGAATGGGTTTTTTAATGCTGACTGGAAACCAATACATTATTATATGCTCATCGAAAACGAGACAGTCGAAAATCTGGAAGCCATGTAATATACTCGAAATCTAAGCTTTTCTTTAAAAAAATCAAGGTACATAGATTCATAGTTTCTTGAAAACCTAAATATGTCGCTTTAATTCTGATACGAAATCTGAAATACATTCTATATTGGTTCGAAATAGTGTAGATCTGATAGGTCAGAGATCATTCATAAATTCAATATTCGTGACTTATTTTTGGTCTCTTTTCATAAACTAAAAAGAAAAAAACATAGCAAAAAATAGTATCTTGATCGACCATGTTGGCAGAATCTCTCTTTCTTTTGTTCAGAGATTTATGATTTCCTATATAAGTAGAAATCAATTTCCCTTTCAAAAGAAACCAAGCTATGCCATCGAGAAATCAAATTTCTTTTGATTTCACAAAAGTTAAGAAAGGACCTTCGGGTGAAGTAATGTAGACAACCCATCAAACTTAAATAAATCACAGAATATTATTTTTTTAAAAATGGATGTTGTGGAAATTTAGGTGAGATATATCAATTCATATTTCATTTTCGCCTTCCATCCATGCTTCTAATAGTTCAATAAGAAACTGACAAGCATTTTTAACTATCGCATTGAAATTTTGGCTCTATAGCGCTGCAGAGTTCGCTTTCAACATGTGTCTTAAATGCTTTCATCTATTAACTCTAATCATAGACACCAGTACATAAACATTCACTTGCATTAACATGAACTTATCCGTATTTCAAATACCTCAAACAATTAGACCAGCTCCCCTAAATGTAAGATATACTCTGTCAATCATTTCTTAAATTCAAGAGCATGAAAGTTTCCAAAACTCATATGGGGATTACTGAAGTGTATGAAGAAAACGGATGAGCGCCGCGGTTAAAATTGGGTAAATAATTTACAGATGATCTTACAAGCTTGTGCGAAGAAGAAAGTGAGCGAATGTCCTTTATGAAAGATGATGTGGTGCAGAAAGTTGAGGGAAATGTTCGTGAAAGCCGATGCAATATTATTTTATCGTAATGCAAAGAATTTCAAAATTCTTTAGAAAATTATGTGAGGAATGTTCCTATTATGGGAAGTTATTCTCAAGAAATTCTACAAAAGTAAACCGCTAATGTTTGATTATCTAATTCCGAGTGTTTTGTACCCATAAGATTGTGACTCGGATCCTATATGAAATTAGAAGCAGTCGACATAAATAATCGATTAACAATTTAGTCATCAAATTCTAAATAATCAAAATGCACTTACATGTAAACACCAAAAGAATTGTGGGTTCTCCCAGCGCTGATTCTGCAACACATTGGTAACGTTTCTAAACGAAACAGACGATCTGAATCCAAACTCAAATAAAAGCTGGTCTAGAACAATCTTATTATGAGAATTATTTTAATAGTAGATGACCAAAAAATGACCAATGATTTGAAAATAAATTAAAGGGAAATAGGAGGTCATAGAAATGTACGATTTGTTGCATTCTGCCGTGGTGGCCAGGGAATTAATTCTTGCTAACTTTCGAAATTAGTTACAAAGTTCATCAACAGGTAGCACTTTCGAGGTGAAAAACTACAAAACAATGTTTTATGTCAGTATTGTCAGATCGGTATTCTGTAATTCGCTCAGCATTTGGGTGTGTACGAAAATAGTTTTCTCTTTGGAATAGCAAACATTTCTTGTTTTAGAGTTTCATCACTTAAACCACAGATTTGTTGCAGAAGACGCAATTTCCTAAGAAAATTCAATGACAGAAATAAACTGGTAAACAATACAATAAAAGCAAGCTTCGAAAAGTTTCGTTGTACTGGGAATGTCAGCGGGACCGTACTAGAAAAATCAGCTTCTCATTCGTGACAGTTACGGAGGGGACTGTTGCAATCATTCAAAAAGCCACCCAACAGCGAACCCAAATTCGATGAACGTGTCATTTTTCCTTGAATACCAAGTGCATTCGCCAAGTGGCATGGCGCAAAGTGACAATCTACAAACTATAGGTGAATTGGAACCAAACATCTCTGAGGCATGTCAAACCATTCCAACAAATATGCTCTCACGGGAGTCAGAAATTTTTTTCCTTGGACTGCGCCATGCTATTGCAGCAAATGGTGGTTACGAAAACATTGTTTTATAGTTTTTTCAGTTAGAAGCGCCATCTGTTGACGAACTTTCTAGCTAATTTTGAAACTTGGTAAAAATAAATTCTCTGGTTACCAAAGCAAAAGGCAACAAACTATACATTTCTATCACCTTCCCCTTTTCTTTAATTTATTGTTCAATTTGTCGGTTATTTTAGGGACACTTGATCAATGTCTATGCCTAGGCAATGAATCGCTTTATCTATAGCTGATAGAATAGTAATTATCTCACAATGGCAAAGTAAATATCATCTGACTCTCTAAATCGCTCGCTTGCCTCATCTACATATCCCGTTTCCTCTAAAAGAAGAAGGTTAATAAACTTTGAATAAAAGTTCAGATCTGAGAAAGAAACCTCGCGCGATAGCCCGTTGAAAACGTTTATACAATAATTTGACATTCCTTAAAGAAAGAGATTAATTTGTAAGACAAATGGTTAAAAGATATAAATAGTATGTTTTTTCTGTGAAAATTTTGCCTCTAGATGGTATATCACACTGGTTATCATTTTTTCCATTACTGAAAAAGCACCTTAGTGTTCGCTGCTACGAAGAACTATGGCAATGTCAAAATATCCGAGCTGGAATGCTTAGCAAATCTGGCGGAAGTGAGTAAAAAAAAACCTCGTAATTCGACATCATCAATTTCAGCCAATTTTTTAGAAAAATTACCGTTGTGAACAAAAGATCATTTTCCTTTGAACTCCGTATTATAAGATTGATTTTACATGTCGTGTTGCAAAATACCATCAACAATCAAATCATTTCGACTACATAAGCATTAGTAAGATCAAACCTATAATAAATCAATCGAATAACTAGGGTTGATTTTTAGAAGGTTTTGTTGCCTTGGAAATAAAAAAAAGAAAACAAGCTTTTTTTTTTCCAGAAAATTGTCAGAGCTTGTATCACGCACATTTTTATTAATATCCATTGGATAATTGACGGTAGTCAAATTATGTATCGATTTATAAAAAACATACAATAACATATCAATATCTTGACGTATTACGTTTATTAGCTCATTTTCTTTTTAATAGACTGTATAGTTGCGTGTCGGTAATTGCATTGTCAATACAACTTAATTTAAAGTACCTCTTGTAATTATTTCGAGCGTTTATCATCATAAATCTTTTTAATTGAAAAATCGTTAACGAAAATATAATTCCTCTGTCATTTCTTAAGAATCTTCTCTGTTTAGTGGAAACCAAAGATAAAAATTAAAATAAATTTAAACCTACTTTATCAATGAAGAGTTTGATTTTTAAAATAATAAGTCCTTTTTTGCAAAAAACAGTGTTATATGTTATTGAATATATAGGTGGATAAAAAATACAAGAGGGCGAATAACAGTGAACATTATTTCGAATCATTGCCAGTGATGATAACAGCTCTTCCCGATTTATTACCTTCCTCCTATCAACTCCTACATCCTTCGTCGTGAATTCTAAGAACCCAAGCTAATTTTACGGTCAGTTTTATTAACCATATTATTTTAATGATATGGTTAATAAAACTGTAATTCAACAGTACTTAACAGCATAAACTCGTAATTCAACTGTATAATCACCTGCATTCTCTTATTTGACTAGCAAAGGATTTCGTAAGCAGGAACATCCCCTTTACCCGGTAAAATACGCGAATGTTAAATTTAAGGACAATTTTAAATGAAATAGCATTTTTAAGTGTTACTGTAGTCCTCAAAACATCTTGACATAGGTAAAGAAAATAAATTATTGTTAATAATAGTGTTACGACTTTGAGTGGGCAAAAAAACTCCAACTACTCCAATTAATTAAATAATAGTAGATTTGTTAATGGACAAACAAATAACTACGCGAGGGCAAACTAGTGTATTAACACAAAGAAACATTATAACAAACAGTCCACTGTAGCTGAAAACATATTATAAATGAGTTTTACAGAGATCCAGAAACGTCTCTCTAGAAAAGAGCTTCTCATCCTTTTTATCGCCACCGAGTGATCAACGTTTGATAATTTTACCGCCGTCGCTGAGGGGGGGGGGAGAAGACTTTGGTTGTTTATTCTTTGGATTGTTTTGATGTAATAATTGTAATTTTATTTTATTCACGTATGCTTTCAGAATCAAATACAGTTACACCAAAAATGAATGTAAAGTGATTTCCTTGTGTGACGGTCTATCCGCGTCAATCTTCCATTAATCCTCTTGGGTAACTTTGGGCCAGCATTATTCTATTCACAGCCTCTCGGAAAAACACGAGATAGTGATACGCTAATGAATTCGACTATATAAAGTCTAGATTTAGTAAAAAGTAATAGGAGAAGGAATTGCCAATTTGAATGTAAGTATCGACTACGGATCTCTTCAGCGAGCTTAGCGCGTATTGGATAGTATTTGATATTATTAATAATTGAAGGAATCAAAGAGATTAGATTAGTACCGACCTGACGTTATTAAGGTTTGTCTCTTTGTGAATCTGATAGCTGAGATTACTTAGTAGGAATATAGATTTAAAGGTTAGAATTGAAGGTTAGAATTGTGTATCAGATTAATCTAGGGAATTGAATAATCACTCCAGGGTTTCTACTTGTAGTTGACTTGTTAATTGTATTTGTGTGTTGTTAATAAATATTTGTAATTATGGCTTTCGTTGGTGATAATATGTTTCCTTCACATCTAGAGACGCGCCGCGCAATGTGAACCCAGTCTAAGGTAGACAGGGGCACGACACTTGGAAAGTCGCACAAACCAGAGAGAAAAACATCACAGTAAATAAGACGGAAATTACTTAATATTCCTTGGATGGCACGGTGCTATTTGGTCCGCGGCCCGGGGGCTGGGGACCACTGCTCTAGAACAGCCCCACTAACAGAAAAGTAGCTCTACAGACAAATAAAGTATCTCTATCTTCTCACAGACCACGTACGAGCAAATTTTAGACTCAACCTGTCTCAAAGGTCCCTCGGAAATTTCTAGAAGGGTCGATTCCAAAGACTTCCCTTGTTTACTTGGCGATATCATTTGTCGCCAAAGGGGGATAATCACCAAACTGGTAGCCTAGCCCAAGTCTTCTAGGGTTGTATAAACTTATTGAAGATCACGCTGGGAAGCGCACTTTAGCTGTAAAACTCTTTTTCCTACCAGCAGTATATCAATGCAGAAAAACCATCATACTTGGTGTGCTTTAATATATTGGTATTCGTTCATGTTTTACCGGGATAAGCATTATATCGATCGCGATCGACCGGTGTACAGCCAAAACATTTTGTGGTGACCGTCTGAAGATTTTAGCAGATAGTAATTATAGACGGAAATATTCAAGATTGGCTGAAGTATATGCAGATTAAGTATTCTAATGACTAACAACAAAAACTAACTTTAGATAAAAGTGTCTAACTTTTTTCTGTGTTTTAAATTTTTTAATAATAAATACATCATTTGATATTATTATATTTGTGGCTGTTATTATTATGCTTGTATTTTGAGCGTTGCTTGAAACGTGGTTTTAAAAGTGTTAGCTTTTTATTTTAGTTCTGTAGGTAAGTACATATTCCACACTTATTATTAAAATATTGTAGATCTTTTCATACCTCACCACGCCTACGACACTCACAAGAATTTTCTGGGGGGGGGGGGGTCGATAGTCTACCATTCTCATATCATACCCCAATACGCAGCCAAACAAATATATATATATATATATATATATATATATATATATATATTGATTTTGTAGATTGTAAGGATGAAAAAACACAATAAAAAATAAATAATCAGCATTAATTAATAAAAAAATTAAATTTTTAATAACAATTAATTCAGTTTTACGTATTATATACACATGGGAATATAATCAATCGAAAAAAATCAATTGCTATGAGAGAGGATCCGGACCTGTAAACCCTCCCTCCCCTCCTTGTGTGCGCCACTGACATTATTAATGTTTTTAAATAAATAAAAAAATAATTCCGAATTTTAAGTTTTTTTCTGCAATAAAAAACTAAGCTAGAGATGGGCTTCTCTTCTCAAAGGCAAGGAAGTATTATTTGAATTTTAAGGTCCAAAAAATTAAAAATCATTTGTATCCTTAATGATGCAATGAAAAAAAATATTTTTGCATTCCACATAGCTGCATCGCCGGCATTTTTTTTAACACCAACCACCGTCCATTTCGGAAGAAACGGGCAATAAATCGTCCAGGTGTGACGGTTGTTATGCATTCATCACCTGCTCCGCGGCAAGAACACGAGCTTTCGGGACTGCAGCCAAAACATCCCCGCGCACGTCATAACCTTGAGAAGAGTGAGTGAGACTCCGCTGGTGGTGCAAAAATATTTCTCGCCGGCTGCGAACGCGATAAATAAATATTTATTTGCTTCTCTTCTTCCCTCGTTTCGGTTTCGCTTCGGTTTTTAGAAATGAAACAGCGGGCAACTTTATTTTAAGATTACGCGACCCATTCATTTTTTTTTTTTTTCCTTTTGCTTTAAGAAGCAAAATCGAAAATTTTTCGAAAAGGTATATGTTGCACGGACGAATGAGATAAACATAAGAGTCTGGAGAATTTTGGCAGTCGATGTTATCTCGCAATTTTCGTGTCGGGAAATATGTAAAGGAGATATTTTGTTCCTTGTTGAATGACTTTAAACCTTTTAAATGCCTCGTTAATGAGTTAATGAAATGACGATTAGATCCTTGTTCAGAAATGTGGGATATACTTAAAAGAGGCCTCTTCTCTCTCCATTTCTTCCAAATATTTTTTTCCCTTCTGAAATCTATACAAATAAATAAAATTGACGTGTCTGTTTGTAATTTCAAATTAGCAGCTTTTTACTTAATGCACTAAAAGTATATACGGTACTCACAACAAAAAACAATTTTTAAAATTTTTGTCTGTCTGTCTGTCTGTCTGTCTGTCTGTCTGTCTGTCTGTCTGTCTGTCTGTCTGTCTGTCTGTTTGTTCCGGCTAATCTCAGAAACGGCTGGTGCGATTTTAAAAATTCTTTCACTAAAGGAAAGCTACATTAACGGGAGTAACATAGGCTGTATTTTATTCCCGTATTCTTACGGGAACGGAAACTATACGGGTGAACGTGAAACTGAATGCAAGATGAACGCCAAATTGAACGCCAAGCTGAGCTAATGAAGTCGTTGTTTTGGTTACTGGCGACCGATGCTGTTCATGAGACATAATATTGTTACGCGCACATGATAATACGCTGACACGTGTCATAATTTTTTTTTATTAAAGGAGAATCTCACTGTTCAGTTAAGTAGAGCATCGGCTGTTTCGGATGCACTTTTAAAAATAATAAATCAAGGCTTCATAAGCAAAAAGCAATGCAAGAAACAAAAAATTGATAAGTTTTACGGTTAGTTTTACCCCCCCCCCTTTTTTTTTACATTTTAGTCACATTTAAACAATAGTTATTATAATCCCAATCTATATCTATACAAATAAATAAATTGAAGTGTCTGTTTGTAATTTCAAATTAGCAGCAATTGTTTGCGGGGGCGGGGGTTTAAGTTATTAGACGTACAGTCTTGAAACTTAGTAAGTAGATTCCTCTCATAGGGTAGAGATACGCTACAAAATGGGTTTCGTGAAAATTGCCCTCAAGTGGCGTTGCACAACTTAAGGGGCGTTATAGATAATTATTTCCATTTTTAAACTATTAGACGCACAGTCTTTATATTTGATAAGTAGATTTCTTTTATAGAGTAGAGATCAGCTATAAGAAGGTTTTGTGAAAACAGACCTCTAAATGGCGTTGCGGGGGATTTAGTGGCGTACTAGATAAATATTTTCGTTTTTAAACTACTTCACCTCCCTGCTTGAAAATTGGTAGGAATGTTTCTTTCATGGAGTAAATATCCGCTTCAAAACAGGTTTGGGAAAAATTGACCCTCAAGGGGTGTTAAGGGCAGATATAAATAATTATTTCCATTTTTAAACTATTAGACGCACAGTTTGAAATTTGGTAAGCAGATTCCTCTCATAGGATAGAGATACACTAAAAAATGTGTTTTGTGAAAATCGACCCTAGGCCGCGTTGCGGGGTTCAAGGGCGTTATTGATAAAATTTTTTTGCATTTTTAATTTATTGGACGCACAGTCTTCAAATTTTGCTAAGCAAATTTCTTTCATAGTGTGCAATTCCCCTACAAAATGGGTTTTGTGAAAACAGACCCAGAAGTGGCGTTGCGGGGGCTCAAGTGGCGTTATAGATAATTATCCCCATTTTTAAACTATTAGACGTACAGTCTTGAAATTTGATAAGCAGATTCCTTTCGTAGAGTAGAGAACCGCTGCAAAATGGGTTTCGCCAATATCAACTAGTAAGTTAATTTCGGGAGATTAAGAGGCGTAATTGATAAATATTTCTATTTTAAACTATTTGATCATCCTGCTTGAAAATTGGTAGGCATGTTCCTTTCATGAAATAGAGTCCCTCTAACAAAGAGTAAAATGAAAATTGACCCCTAAAGATGTTTTCGAGGGGTCAAGAGGAGTTACAGAAAAAAATTCCTGTTTTTAATTGTTAGACCCATATACTTGAAATTTGTTAAGCATGTTTCTTTTGTTGAATAGGGAACCACTAAGAATAAATTTTAAGCAAATCATGTTCTGGGGGTTGCAGGGGTTACTGTGACATATTGACAAAAAAATTACTTTTTTCGAGCTACAAGGACTATAATAATGAAATTTGGCTTGCATTTTTCTTTTGTTGAATTGAAATCCGCTAAGAGCAGTAATTTTGGAAAACGGCTCTCAACGGGATTACGGGGATATTTATAGTAAAACTTTTGCTTTTTTCTGTTAGATTTAGACTTGAAATTTGGCTTGCATGTTCAATTTACGGAGTAGAGATCCACCGAAAATTGGTTTTGCGGGAATCCACTTGGTTTTTTGAGTTACGAAAGAGCAAACATCATTCTATGCTTCAATTTTAGAGATTTTTAGAAAACGCAAATTAGATGAGTTCTGCCCTTTTTTTTATCAACAGGCGACAGTTACAGGTATAAGTATATTTTTCAATACAATCGAATTCTTAATGCAGGACTTAGATATCAATAATTTATACATATATATAAGCAGTAAAAATTTATAAAACATCATGAAATTCCCAGCGAAGCGGGCGGGTAACAGCTAGTTATTAAATAAGTACGTAGAATACAGCAGGGGTACTCAACCTTTTTTTCGGCTGGGTCACAAACATGCGACAAATATTTCATGCGGGCCGCAACATGAGGAATGAGGATTAATGGGAGGCGATGCTATAAGATCAAGGACATTTAAAAAGCGGGAAATATTAAAACTCATAATTTTGGATTATATTTTGAAACTATATTAATCTCTAGCAAACTCATCTCACAAAAAATAGGTTTTATGCATTCGTTTATCGAGTTAAGAAGTAATTTCGATTTCCTTTCATCAATGATCCCAAGCCCCTTATTTGCATTCTGCTGTCATAAAAATAAGCTGTCATGTACTTTGATAATTTGATTTTTTTTTCTTTTTTGGCAGAGCCTCATTTATTTTTATTACAGATATTAATCTATAAAATGCAGGATGGTAGGTACGACTTTTTACTGAATTCCAGATTGAAATAAATATCATTTGTTTAAAATTAGTTCAAACTTGCTTGTGCATTTTTATTTCAAATTTCTGTGCACAAATACTTTTTGATATTACTAAAAAAAATATGAACAAATAACTGAATTAATTAAATAGTACATCGGGAATATTTAAGGTACACAAAAACAATTTCTGTGACAATTCATATGTTACACTTAAAAATTTCATATGCTTAACAATATCTATAATATAACAAATTTTAAAGGATGATTTTGTTATTTTTTAATTTTGTGACATTTACACCGACAAAATACTTTGTTGCTATTGCAAAGATTTTTTTTTAAGAAGGACCATTTATCTCGTCTTGAAAGAGATCCTCAAGAAAAAGAGTTATTGAAAAATTTGTGCTTAATGGTATAGGGACGAGCAAAAAATTATAATTTTTTATGTAGATCACTTTCACGACAAATCAAATTTTATTTTCCTCCACAGAGGGAGGCACCTGAGCTCTGACGATGCGAACCTGTACTAGGATTTAATTTTGCCGAGAGCGCCCAAGCCAAACAGACACTCTAGGGATCTTTTACACGCCATATAATCATACGACATGGCCGTTGTCGACTTTCTGCATCAGGAAAATCCACCGACTTGAGCCGGGGTCGAACCCGTAATCTTGGGTACAGAAGACCAGAGACAAGCAAACCACGCCACCCAGCCGGCTTACCAGCATGACATCGGTAGCAAAATTTATAAATTTAATAGCTTGATTGAAGAATTTCTCGCTAAAATTTAATCCATTGCTCTTAAATAATTTAATTTGTTAGTGCAGCGTTTCTCAAACTGTGGGGCGCGCCCTTCTAGGGGGTCTTCATAACTCTACGAGGGGGTGCAAGCAAATTAAAAAGTCGAAAGCAAAAGGTTTTTTTCAAAAAATTATTAATTTGCTGAAAGCAAACAAACAAAATACATCCTG
Organism: Trichonephila clavata; assembly: GCA_019973975.1. Taxonomy (NCBI): domain Eukaryota; kingdom Metazoa; phylum Arthropoda; class Arachnida; order Araneae; family Nephilidae; genus Trichonephila; species Trichonephila clavata. The sequence continues at coordinate 19,157 of BMAO01038122.1, forward strand.
ACATAAAAAACAAAATACACATTTACACTCTGATATAATACACTTATAAATGTATCAGTACTGTATAATGTATTTTATAATAGTTTAACACAATACTAAGTTAAAAAACAAGTTTAATAACTACTAGAGGCCCCATGGACTTGTCACGTGTAAAATTATATAGAAAAATTAGTTTTTACATTGATAATGTGTTCGGCTTATAATTAATCCCTTAACTGCCGATTAAAAGCCACGCTGTTCGCTCCCCAATGTCACTGCTTTCCATGTAGGCTCACGTATGTGATGTATTGGGTGGTGGGAAAGAAAAGGAATAAATAATCAACTACTGTCAATGTCTTTTTATTGTATTCCAAAGCCTTTAGAATAATTTTATGGATAGCAGTACACAAAAAGATCGTACTTCGGAAAGACGTATATATACGTCCAGGTCAATTAAGAATTTGGCTGAGCGAGACGTTTATATATGCTAGTGACACTTTAGAGTTTAAATTTGTTCTGTAGCCTTAGCATCAAAGTATAGTTGTTATTCAATGCATTGTTATTGTATGAAGGAGGGAGGGGGCGTGCGTTGAAAATTATGATTAAATATTGGGTTGCAAATATATAAAGTTTGAGAAGCACTGTGTTAGTGTAATAGACCATGGTCTGATAGGTCCGGTGGTCCACATGCGGCCCGCGGCCACAGGTTGAGTATCGCGGGAATACAGTGATTGTGTTTTAGCTTACTAAACGCACGCATTCAATTTTAAAATACGCTAATTTAGGAAACGTTACGTCATTTTTATTTATTGGCTAGGAACTTCCGAATCAAACCGTGGGTTTGAATTGGGTTCACCTACTCACAACAATTCCGAAGTATGAAGTCACTCAATTCCAACTCATACAAAATTACGGGGAATGATCTGCATTATATTCGATCAGTCCTAATAGCTTCTGCCAGTACCAACGCAAATGCTACTTGACCATATCCGAAATAAAATTATTTGGTCTATATTTAATATTTTTTGAGTAACATTTACAGCTAGATTGATTGATTGTATATTAACGCCACACTTTGAAGTTACACCGCTACATTGGCGACGAATTACGTATTTTTTAACTTCAATCACAAGTGATATGAGGAAGACACTTGAGCTGGACATCACGCTCTTCATATTTCCACACCACGACAACGTGAGGCACTACGGTTTATACGTTTGCTTGAACCTTATAGAATTCAACTCTTCTTACAACTTTCCTCTCTCGTATTTCTTTATTAATTTAAAGATTTTCAAATTCAATTAAATGATCATTATTCGATCTTAGACTCGTTGTCTTTCTGCATTGTTTATACAGTGAAACCTGTTTTTGTGCGGTAGATAGGGACCGCATAAAAATAAACGCAGAAAAAAATATTTGAAAAGTTCATAAATTCTTACATATAATGAGCCACTTTGTCGAAATACCACAGAATTTTTTTCATGCAGTGGAGAGGGACCGCATAAAAATAGTTACACTTAGAAAATACGCCAATTATTTACGAAGTTTATGGGAAAGTTCATCCATAACAAAATAAATAATTAAATTACACATGAAAATATTTTTAAAACACATTTAGTTTGTCATTGTATACTTCAATTCAATGAATTATCTCTCTCTTACCTCATAAGCAATTCATAAAAATTCCTATATATTAGCAACAAATTAGGAAGAAATTCAAAAATTTAATCTTTTTTTCAAAATGGTCTTTTATTGCTCTTAGAAAATAATATATATATAGTAAAACACGCTTAACGCTAAAACGCTTAAGAATAAATATCGGTTAACACGAAATAATACAACGGTCTCGACGAACTACTATGTATTTTCCTGCATTTTTTTCTCTTAACACGAAAAGATTTCCTTTCTGGGAATGAACAAAATTCGGAAAACACCAATCACACTGTCAACATTTAAAAGGGGTGTGAAATGAAAAAGAAGTGGTTTCCCATGTTTCGTAGAAATGAGGCTAACTTGGCTTTGAAATACCCTCGGAACGAGCCAATTTTGTTTATCCAAGCTGCTTTCACCCTCCTCTCCTACAAACATCACACAAAAGCATTTAATCTCTCATCAGCTGGCTTTGGAATTCCATGACGGGTATATCGCAGGGTGAGTAAAAACCAGTGAGTGTGGTTCACGTTTTATTTTCTATGATAGAAAAAAAAATTTTACGAGCACAATATCTAAGAGCTCAGAGGGAACGCAAACTGCTGTTTCCCTTAAAATGAAGTTGAAACTTCTTAAGACTGTTGATCAAAAACAGAAGAAGAAAACAGAAATCATTAAAGATTTGATTTTGTCTTGCTATCTCCACATTATCAACAATAATAAAAAAAGAGCAAATTATGGAAATGTTTGAACATATTTAAGTAAATAAACTGTACTCTAATAAACTCAATTTTGTTGAATATATGTTTTTGTTTTCTTTTGCAGTATCTTTTAACACGAAAAAATATTTCAGTCCCCCCCCCCACCAGTTTTGTGTCAAAAGATTTTCGATGCATTTCAATTCGTTTCCCAGACTAAAATTTTTCTTAAGTAGAGTTATGTATCTGGTTTATATAAAACATTATTGTTAACTGGCTGGGTGGCGTGATTGGTTTGTCACTGGTCTTCTGCACCCAAGGTTGCGGGTTCGACCCCGGCCCAAGTCGGTGGATTTTCGTGATGCAGAAAATTGACTGTGGCCATGTCGTATGATTATATGGTATGTAAAAGATCCCTAGAGTGTCTGTTTGGCTTGGGCGCTCTCGGCAAAATTGAATCCTGGTGTAAGTTTGCATCGTCAGAGCTTAAGTTCCTCCCTCTGTGGAGGAAACTGGGAGTCAAAATTACCTACGGCGATTGGTATCCGCCTATACGGCGCCGCACTAAAGAGTGATACCAGCTCTTAGGGATGTACTAGGTCTGAAATGGTAAAAATACTAATCCGCAGCCCATTGGATAATATTATTGTTAACTGATAACATGCACAAACAAAAAAAAACGAATTTACTTTAAAAAAGATAAAATGTACCTTCTTTGTCATGCTGATTCAGAATTAAAAGAGAAATAGGATATTTAAATTTCTTACTTTATACAGAATTTATAAATTTTTTAATCTTGTATCCAATTAAGATGTAACTCACTTGGGATCCAGTGCATTGCATGAAGTTCATTTTAAATTAAATGTTTTCTTTTCAAGTTCTAGCGAGTTTTTTAGCCAACTGCATTAGTTTAAAGGAAAAAATATTCAGAAAGAAAAGAATTTGTTCGAGTTTAAAAAACTCCTTTTTCTCCGATCTATTCCTCAGCCTTAATTTTCCTCTTTTTTTTAAGGCATCGAATTTAAAAATTCTCTTTTTAATGCTTTTACTTTCTTTTACTAACTTGGAATTGTTATTTTAAGACTTAACAATGTTAATTAATTCGGAGAACGTTTTAGCAATTTCGATATCTTCTGCCAAGACCTTTCATTCAGTAGAATTTCATGTAGAATTCCTTTCAATTAGATATAAACAAATTGAAAAAGAACCAAAACGATAAGAAAAGAAGTATCGTTTTTTTAGAATTCAAACTACAAATTACGTGCCATCGCGCGCGCGAATTTTACAATTATTAAATACATTTTCAACACACACACACGCTACGCCCTTTCCACTTAAAGTTGTATTTAATAATTACTCTTTTGCTATAAAATAGGGCCATTTTTTTACATTATGGCCATTTCTTTACACATTTTTTTTATTTACTTTAATTTCTACTAAAAATTTGCTTTGAGTATAAATTACAATAGACTTTTTTCAGCTTCTAAATAGAGACTAGAAACAGAAAATTCGGTAGTTGAGAGAAAAATAGCTTCTGAAAGATTAAATTTGCCTTAATTCTCAATTATAAGATTATGATAAACTTAGAAAATGATGGGGTTTTTTTTAAATTTTTCGTTCAACCTTAAATTGAAATTCTTAAAAGTCAACCAAAATATTATTAAAAAGTTCTTAATATCGACTTATTTTTTCAAATCCTGAAAAATATTAGTGAAACCTTTTTAATAAATGTAGAAAGCAAAAATCATAGAAAAATTGAACAATTAATATCATTGATTTTTAAATCATTTGACCTTTGTTTAAAAAATTCTCATTGTCAATAGTCTTCCTGACTTCGAAGTGACTCTGATTCAAATCAACTAGTTTGTCTTTTAAAAGTAAAATAGAGAGATAATTTTTTCTGTAGTATTTTATATGTGACTGCAACTCAAAGTTGTCGTACAGTTCGTTTTTCTTTTATGAAAAATCAATATTATTTGAATAATTTTATGTTGCCTGCAACAAAATGCATTCACGCATTTTTATTTCTTTCGAAGATTTTCACATTGAAAATCAAATAGCCTGTGTATTTATCATTTTAAAACTTAGTTATCCTCACTCTTTTGTAGGAAAACACAAAAATCCTTTTTAAAATATTTAATTGATATATAATCTAGTACTTTTATAGTGTTTTAACATTTAAATAAGAATTAAAAATCCAAAAACTATTATATCACCCTAATTAATTATACTTTTTTTAATTTAGAGGTAGATAAATATGTATTATCCATATACAATGCCTCAGTGAAGCAATATCATTACCCAACCTCCAATTGTTTTTAAATAATTACCCCAACTGGAAAAAAAATAAATTCTTAAGGTCGGTGTTAAAAATTTTGACTTTTATTGAATCACATAAAATAACCTAAAACCCGTGATAAAATTTTCTTGTGTTGAATCATCATGCCAGATCCTAGTTTTAAATAGTTTTTTTCTCTGAGATCTGTAAATACCAATAAACCTTATAATTTTTAATATTAAAACAAGATATCAATCATTGGCATGGCCAAGTAATTTTAGAGCGTTTTTCACATGTCGTATTTTACAATAATGCAACTAATGAACTTTTTACAAACAGAAAGTAGAACTATACTTTAAAAAAAATTTTAGAAAATTTAAAAATTATTAAATTTAAATATTATTCGGCTCATCTAGGGCACAAATGCGACCAAATGCCGAAAACCCGAGGTCAATCGGTTGCTTATTGGCTGAGAAAAAGGTATGATAAAATATGGAACGAAGACGAAATTTGCGTCCTAATAGCGCTTAATTACTCTACATGAAAAACGCTCTAAAAATAGACTTTGTAGAATTAAATGATTTACATAAGATTTATAGGTTTGTGTGTTGTAACTTGAGTCGTTAACACTAGAAAGACTGAAATGTAGTATACAGTAGAACGTCGTTTATCCGAATCAATTGGGACCGGACACCGTTCGGATACGCGATTGTTCGGATAACCGAAACCCGAATGCGATCCATGCAGTATATGATACTGGACACTATACAAATATTGAAAATCATCCTATGCGGGAAACGTGGTTGAAGAAAAAGCAAAATAGGTGCAAAATGTCGCAATTTTACCATGATTGAGGAAAATAATCACTTATTTTTCGCTGTTCCATTGTACATCTTCGTTTTTTCGCTATCAAGTCTCTGATTCTCTTGAGGAACAGTAGTTGAGTAGGACAGCACTCTGATTGTTGTTCGTACCACTCCATAGCTGTCTCTAACGCAGAAAAGCGTCAGCATTTGCTGCTTCCGTTGTTGTTGTCCTCGTCTTCATCCGTTTCATCGTCGACAGGGTCGGATTCTTCTTGCACAGAAGTCACAATCTCGTCATCAATTAGCATTTGAAATCCACAGTCTTCTGCGTCCCATGCCATCCAGG